>CAUYON010016002.1:0-42961 GCA_963573935.1 Arctocebus calabarensis | reverse complement strand
TAATTGGAAAGAACTAAGTCTAACATCTGAAAACCTAGAAATTAAAGTAATGAAAATGGGAAGAATATTTGGCTCTCCCCAGGTGTAACATGTAGGGTGAGAGCTGTAGAAACATTTTGGAGATGATATCAATCCTCGTGTGGTCATTCTAATAGAAATGAAGTGTAATTGATTAGACTATCTGGAAACTTTTTTTGAATTTTGTATTCAATTGTTTGAAGCTTTTAAATTTTCTTCTGTTTTATGTATTCATTTTACTAGAAATGAACTAATTCATTAAATACATACCAGAAAAATTTTTTTTTTTTTTTTTTTTTATTTCAAGCTGGCTTTGCTTTCGGTTTCCTTGTTTTTTTTTGTTTATTTTATTTTTTTTTTTTCCATTGTCCTTCCTCGTAACGATGCGCGGTCCGGTTTGCCTCCCAAGTAGCTGGGATTACAGGCGCCCACCACAACGCCCGGTGGTCTTCTTTCCTGGTAGTAGAGACGGGGTCTTTTACTCTGGCTCACTCATGCTTATGCTTAAGCAGGTCTCAAACCGTGAGCAGTGGAAATCCACCCGCCTCGGCCTCCCACAGCGCTGGGACTACAGACGTGAGCCACCACGCCCGGCCAGAACTGATTATATTTTAAAAGAAAGGAAAAAGGTTCTTTGGGCATCTGAAAAAAGAAAGACCACATGATTATAAAGAGAAAATATTTAGATTTTTATCAGACTTTAAAATCAGTGCTTTATGCCAAAAGAAAAATACCCATGCTACCAAAAGAAAGTGTAAACCCAGCCGTCTAGCAGAGAAAAGCTTCAGAAAACCACAATGCCTCGGTGTAAGAGATGGTGGTGCACACGAACTAGTTCCCTGGACAAAGACCACGTGGCAGTTGAAAGGACAGAATCTAGTGTACGTGGTGGGTCCATGCTCTCACAACGTGGATTTCTTGCAACTCTTAAAAAATTGAAGAGATGGTGGTGCCTGTGCTCAGTGGGTAGGGCCCCGGCGGGTTTGAACCCGGCTCCAGCCAAACTGCAACAAAAAATAGCTGGGCGTGGTGGCAGGCGCCTGTGGTCCCAGCTACTTGGGAGGCTGAGGCAAGAGAATCACCTAAGCCCAGGAGTTGGAGGTTGCTGTGAGCTGTGATGCCACGTACTCTACAGAGGGCATTAAAGTGTGACACTGTCACAAAAAAATTGTGAGAGCATATTTTTTTTCTTTCTTTTAGTTTTCAGCACACATATTGGTAGATGTATTGTTATTTTTATTCTGAGACTATATTGTGCCTCAAATAAGTTACTATTAGACATTATAATCCCATGTGATCTTTATCCTTGAGAACCAGAATTCTTGGTATAGGAAAAGGATAAAAATACAAGAAAAGAAGTTAAAGTCTGAGCATTCTTTACTTGGAATGAAAAGGGTCAATGTTAACTATCTGTCCATTGCAAGGGGCTAGAAATAGTGACTAACTCGGGGCAATGAGCATCACTGGTATCCAGACTATGGTCTGGAAATACTGTTTCTCACTAAGAAAAATTAGGATTTTCAAATTCCGTGTTTAGAGATGGAAATGTACAATATATTCTTGGAAACCAATAGCAAGGAAGCCATAAGAGACTATCAGGGGTCTGGCAAAAAGACACAAAAGCCAATTTGAAGAAACTCTCATGAACCAAAGAGGTCAATTTAAGCTTAGCAATCATAATAATTGCCATCAGTTAAAATTTGTTAAATAAGTTTAATGAAAAAAATGCTATCTTCAGAAGATAACCAAGAATCTATTTATTATTTTGAAAATGATTAAAGAAGAGTAATCAAGCAAATATCCTGCCTTTACTATAGCCACTATATTACTGGCAAACCAAATAACAAATGAAAGAAACAGTCTAAACAAAATTATTCTGCCTAGTAAATAAAAATGATAGAATTAGTATGTCAACTCTTTGCAACTCGCAATGAATAGCTTCAGCATTAATCATCAATGGCTACCAAGATGATAAAATCCCAAACAGCTAAAACGATCTGTGTCCGTTTCTGGATAATTTTCAGAACAATACAGAGGATAGAAGAACATGTTGAATTGCACTGGAGTATGAAGTTAGCAAAATCCAGACTGTGGAAAACTCTGCAGGTCAAACGCCCTACGTTCCTTAACAGATAACTTGTAAGAAAGTGTGAGATGGAGGAGGAACCCACAGACTAAGAGAGACTTACATACATCTAAGTTCAAAAGCTTTTTAAAAGTTGGCAAGGGTAACTATAGTGTCAAGGGATGTATATTTATGTGATCAAACTGTTCTTTCAAAGCAAGGAGTTGATTACTATAAAAAGTCAGAATACTTATTATTTGCAGTGGGAAGGAGATTTTGACCAGAATACTGACGGGGCTTTTCAGTTGTCTGGCAAAGTATTATACCATTTTATGACCTAGGCAGTGTTCTTATTATTTGTGTATTAAATAATTAAGCCATACATTTGATTTAAGTGATTTGCTATATATGTGCTTAATTTTGAAATAAAAATACATTTTAAAATAGTCATTTTTAATACTAAACTACATTTTTATGGGCATCATTGTAAGAGCCAGGTGAAACTTTAAAAATTAGAGTGGCTCTATCTCCATGGTAACGTGCCTTACCCCCCTGGATACAAATCATCTTTTGGTCTATGTAGAGTGATGATTATTGGTTCTATATCTAGAGAAGTAATTAAAGGACACTCATATTGTTCTACTTTAATCTTAAACTAATCTAATTATAACACTGACCTCATAAAAATCAGTGAGCGATTTTGATTTTTACCTTTTGAAATAATTAAGCCCTTAAATTGTTTTCCATTAAGCTTTTAAAAGAAAATCAATAGATGTCACTTTGGAATCTGTAAAGTACATGTATAAATTCTCCAAGGTCAGTGAAATACGAATGTTAGCCTCATAATTTAAACCAAACATATCATGTATTCTTCTAAAATTAAATTAACTTATGTCTTTGCAAAATGGCTAAATGGCTAAGGTGACCAACTTCCTGAACTGTGGCTCAGATGGAAGCGTGGAGGAAAACTGATACCCGAAGTTCGTGAACTAGCAAGGCTTTTGCGTCTCTCGTGTTCTCAGCCCATGTTTCCTTAATTTTAAAAAGTGATTGATTTTTCAGATAAGTAATATCACTAGGCATTTCTCTACATCTAGGGAAACATATGTCTCTATAACATGCATGGACACAATTTTTCATTCAACAACAAAAAAGCCCAGTTTCTTATTTCAGATATCTTTGTATTATTGAATGCACAATAAAACGCTACAGAATAAGGTCAACTTTGTAAGAAAAATAACAACTGCAGGTTATATAATACAGAAGCACATTTAAATTCAAATGTATTTGAATTTTTATGTATTTTTAATCCTTAATACATTTATTTGAAGGGGGCTATTTTTTAATTGATTCTGTAAATAATCCATAAAGAATGCTATCTTCAGAATTAAGATCCAAACCAAATAACCAAAATGCATGAATGAACCAGTCTGCCAGCTGATGTCGTAAACAGTGTCACTAGGAGAGCTGTGGATGGCTGGGGCTAAGTGTGCAGAAACATATTCAATTGTCCAAAAAAAGAAGAGACTTCCAAATAAATGAGAGAAGTGACTACGAGTGGGAAGATAAAGGGGGTCTTCAGCTTATTCAAATTACTACAACTAACTCTGAAAGTTCTTCCTGCTGTCTCTAGGACACTTCGAAAAGGCAAGCCCCATGAGTGCACAAACTCACCGCCTCTGTTTACGCACCTGATTTCTTCTGCTTACTGTGGGCTAAACATGGGCTGGTCATTAGACTAAGATTCAGCGTGGATTCTGTATATTGTCAGAAGGTAACAAAAGCAGTGGTATCCCAGAGAGGTAAGAATAGAGCTTTTGGAATCAAACAAATATGGGTTCAAATGCCAGTTTGGCACCTTACGCTCATGAACACTAAACAAGTTACATAACTCCCTGGTCTCAATGTCGTATCTGTAAATTGTGATATCACCATTTGTCTCAAGAGCTGTTATGAGAATTAAGTTAAATAATGTCTACAAAGCATAAAAGACAAGAACAAATCCCTGGCTTTCATCACTTTGAATTACCATGATAAATATTAGTACTAGTAATTAGAAGGTTTATAATGCGTGAAAGACAGAGAAAACCAACTGAATACTGAAAAGTCTGAAAACCAGAGATATGCTTAAATCTTGAACAATATAGCTACGAACAATACAGACTTGACTGTGGAGAAATCAAGGGCTACTTCTTAATTTCTCACAGAGTGTGTCACTTTCATTAGAAAAATCTTGCACTTTCAATGACAGGAAATTATTAGATGGCTCCACTTACAAATAAATTTTCAGAAGTAAATTCAAGGGTAAAGGAAGATGGGCTGATCATGAATAAAATGGTCCTTTCAAAAGCCTTCAGCATTAGAGTTAAAAAGAATCAAATGACACATATTAAGAAAAAGTAATTGTTGAGACAAGAGAGTGAGGCAGCATCCACATCAAGCCTGCTGTCCTGGCCATGGGTCCTCTAAAGGGCACCTCAGGAAGCTTTCCCGAAACATCCAGGGCCCCCCAAATCAGTGTCTCTTCTTTTTGTTTCTCTGTTTCCTTTTCCCCTACCTTGGTCCTTCCTTCCCTCCTCAGCCATACCCGTGCACCTTCCCTCATATCACACTTCCTGACATCACCAAGTAAGTTTGGCATTTGATGCCTTTTGTTCTGCGAAGACTCTCCTGACCCACTGGTGTGTGTGGCCCTCACTGCACACCACCACGCTCTCCATCAGAAACTCTGCCCACTGCCTGAGTGGCCCAAAGGGGTCTACAGATACAGTCTTAATATTTGGAGGGTGTGGGGCAGGGTACCAATTTGAGGTCCACATTCCCAACAAACTATCACCATAACCTATATTCTGAATTTCAATCAGAATTGGAAAGCAAAATTCAAATTCAAATCCTTTGAGTTCTGCACCATAATTTGTCAGAAAAGAAAGAGCAGCAAGGGTGAGTCAGTACTAACTCCTGACTCCGCACACACCACATGCACCATAAGAGGCTCTGTGAGAGGTATGGATATCTTGACCTGCATGACCAAGTTCATCCACACAGTCCCAGAACAGCTGCCTCATGCCTACTCCTCAGACCTAGAGCCAACTGTAGGGAATCAAAGACTGGGTAAAGAGGCTTGCAGGGTCCAGGAAGCGGGCTTAGGATCACTTATGTGGGTTATTCCAGCATCCTGGTACCTAGCACGTGCTCAGGCTCCAAGGAGATAGACCCCATGAGCTCCTCATCCCACGGGGAGGACACAGCCTTGGGTCAGTCTAAACCAGCGGTTCTCAACCTACAGGTCGTGACCCCTTTGGAGGTAGAATGACCCTTTCACAGGGGTCGCCTAAATATATCCTACATATCAGATAGTTACATTATGATTCATAACAGTAGCACAATTACAGCTATGAAGTAGCAACCAAAATAATTTTATGGTTGGGGGTCACCCCAACATGAGGAACTGTCTTAAAGGGTCGTGGCATTAGGAAGGTTGAGAATCACTGGACTAAACACACCATCAAAGCTCTCATCAAAGATGGCAGACACGTCTATCTCTCATCACCCTTACTACTCAGTGCACCTAAAAAATACTCCTAGTTATTGAATGAATGAGAATTATTATAAGAAGTGCATATTTCTAATTTAATGTGCAAAAATAGTAGAAGATGTGGTTAGAAGAAGACAGAAAGAAAGAGTTCGTGTAACAATTTTGACTATTTCAAGATAGCAGAATCAGGGAGCTACTATTGCAGTAGCAAGAGACAGGAGGTAAAGTCATATTTTAGGATCCATTTAGGATCAACAGAAAATTTAGTCTGAAAATGAAGTAGAGAAAGGTATTTTGAAAATTGAGTATGCTTGTTTTGAGTTGGATAATGGCCATAAAACAGAGAAGAACAAAATTTATAAACTAAAGGTTGAATATAAGAATAACAATAAGGCAGTGGTGCCTGTAGCTCACTGAGTAGGGTGCTGGCCCAATATACCGAGGGTGGCAGGTTCAAACCTGGCCTGGTCAAATTGCAACAACAACAACAAAAAAAATAGCTGGGCTTTGGGGGGGGCACCTGTAATCCCAGCTACTTGGGAGGCTGAGGCAAGAGAATCGCCTAAGCCACTGCATTCTATCGGGGGGACAAAGTGAGACTCTGTCTCTAAAAAAAAAAAAAAGGAATAACAATACGGGAGTAAGACCCAAACAAAACTGCCTGCCAAAAATAGACCATCAGACCCAACAGCTACTATGGTCTGTCTGAGAAGTGATTAAAGTCAAAAATTCTCTCTAGGACAGGCAGGGTGTCTGGCAGGGTCATTAGTAAGGAAGGTGGATGAAACTTTGAAAGGAAACAGAGCAGGAAGGGAAGTGGAAGAAGCAGCTTACAGAAGGTATCACTGTAAGCATACTCCACTCACCACCGAGCACACACATCCAGTCAAAATTTTGTTTACAAATTCAATCATTGTGAGTTCAGTCCTTGAAAATTGTAGCATTAACTGAAAAAATAAGTCCTCTCACTCCAGGAAGAATTTATGTGGTAGGAATTTGATTCGTTGGTGCGTAGGACTAACTTCCCAGGCCAATCAGTAGAGAAATCACTTTCAATGCAAAGCCACAAAGTGATACCAGACCCAACAACCTAATAAACCACAAAGGAAAGCTTCATTAAATCTAAGACAGGGCACAACTGTGGCCTCACGATGGTGTTCCTCATCTCTTTGATGCAGTACAGTTTTCCCCTCGTGGTCTAAAACCCTTACCCCTCTGGGAACTCCAACCCCAAGATGTCCTATAGGAAGAAATTTCTCTGTTAATTCTTAGTCCAAAACGTGAATTTAATGTGCCTTCAAGAACAAAGCTTACTCTGGGACCCTGAAAAGGGCCAAACCACATCATAAAGAGTAAGAAGATCTCTTCCATTCTCATGAAGGTATGCCCATCTTCAGAACCAAGTTCAAAGCAAACATCTTTTGAGGTCTTACTGAACATGACTGAATGCTGAGGTTTATTACAATGTTTTTGCATGTGTTTGCGTTTTGTGAAAACAGCTAGGATCTGAAGCAGACGAGCCAAAAAGATTTCCTGCCAGGTCTGGGAATCTAAAATTCAGATATTTCAAGAGAAAAATATAATTCTTACAGCATGTGTAGCCTAATTTTATGCACTCTCCATGTTAATTGACATAAACATTTAAAATCTTAGGTACTTTTTGACAGTCAGCTTCAGAGCCAAACTATTTAGCCCCGTCTTAAAGCCAATATCTCAGGCTAGACATTAAATGTAACTCATCTTATAGTCACTGCTGGTTAGTTAAACATATCAATTTAATAAAGCCAAGTTACGAAAAGGCAACCTCAGTATTTTTAAAGATCACGAGTCTCCTGGGAGTTCTATTTACTCTTGTAGAAGGCTCTTTAAAGCCCAGAGATGACACAAATCAAGCTAATCAAGGTATCTGGCCACACGGAGTTTTGCCTTAAAATAATCTGAGAAATCTTTAACTGGGCCAAGGACCAGACCCCAGGCTGGCCACTACGTATAACCAGGTAGAGTGTGCTCCAGCCAAGGAGGGGAGTGGTAATAATCGGGAGCCACTTGGGCAGAGAAAGAAGAGCTTTGCAGCAACAGTGAGATTTAAAAAAAAAAGAAGCACAACAACAAATTTTCAAATGTATCAAGAAGTTGAAAGGGGGCCAATGGAATTATGAAATACTCTAACTACGCTTCTTATTTTTTAAAAAGTCACATAAATGTAAGATTATAAAAAGACAGATAGAAGTTCAGATTTAAAAAAAAGAAAATGGGGGAATTATAGTTAACTACAATTTCAGTTTGCATCAGAAGGGCAGGAGGAGAGACTAAAAAACGCTATTTCAAAAAAATGAAGAAATAAAAATGCTATTTCAAAAGTAGACACTGTTAATGAAAGTATAAACTCCTCTGGGCTGTTGATAGTTGATTGATTGTACTTTGCTGATACGGTCAGTGCGTTGCCCTCAGGTCTGGTGTGTTGGAGGAAAGAAAACAAATGAGAACGGTCTGGAAATAAAGTTACATAGAGAATAATTGGAGAAGGTGGTCATTTTTCATCAGAAGAACAGAGGACCTTGAAGAAAGAATGATTGTTTTATTTAACTAAAGATTTTATAGATGGAACAGAAATTAGAGTTCTTTCTTGTTTCACAGAGTCACATTAGGGCTTAAAGATGAAAGTTTCAGGGATACAGATTTTTCTGTCAAAATGAGAGGGCAGTGTTCTAGAGTGGTAATAAAACAGGAGTGGAAGCACTAAGTTTCGGGAAAGAACTATTGCCTGAAATCCTGCAGGCAGGATCAGACAGTGAGCGAGAGAAGAGGTGCCTCACTGAGGAAGAAGTTGCTGTATATTCTAAACACTAATTTTTTTTCTCTTGTCCTTTCCTAAATTTCCAAAGTTGGGCCTCTTAGTTGAGTAGATTGGTACTGAGGGGACAGAATTGGACTGACTCTTGTTCCTCATAGTTGTAACCCTGTTGCATTGAATTTGGGAGAATGAAGTGGGAAAGTTTTCATATAGTTAGCCTTGACTTTTGTCTGCGTTGTCTGAATAAACGGAAGGAAAATGGCCCTTGTCCAGCACCTGCTACAGACCAGGCACATGTACTGCTGAACCCAGTCCTCACTATATTTCTGCAAAGCAATTATCTCTATTTTGTAGCTGAAAAAACTGAGACTAAGAAGATTCCAAGTTATAGCTGGGTCTTGAATTCACGGCCTATGGTTTTTCTAGAAGACAGGGAATGAAATCAACCTGGTATTTCATAAAATTAAATGTTTAAACTGTGATAGAAATTGACTATGTCCACACCTAGATTCCAGCTCTTGGAATCCAGCTGAATCCAGCTCTTATCAGCCATTACATCATGTTGCTATTTCCTATTTCTTGGTTTTGCTAATCCAAGGTTAACCCAACTAAATATGTATATATATATATATATATACATATTTAGTTGGTCATACACATACATATGAGAGAGAGAGAGAGAGAGAGAGTGTGTCTGGGTAGAGTATTGGGGCCTCATAGCTCACAGCCACCTCAAACTGGTGGCCTCAAGTAATCTTCTTGCCTCAGCCTCCCAAGTAGCTGGGACTATAAGGGCTAGTTTTTTCTATTTTTAGTAGAGCCAGGGTCAGGCTGGTATCAAACTCCTGAACTCAAGCAATCTACCCACCTCGGCCACCCAGAATGCTAGGATTACAGCCGGGAGCTATAGCTTGTGGCCCTAATTATTTATATTTAATGAAATGTAAAATACTATTATGAACAAATGAATGCATTGCAAATATACATAAAGTCATTTAAAGAATAAAAGCCCACTCTGAGCAATTAAATATAGTGTTGGGTCTTATCAGAATTCAAGAAATAATACTGCAAAAACTTCATGCCCAGATAAATTGGTTAATTTCTGCCAGGAGGAGGAAGTAAGAACAAGTATTAAAATCACTCAATGTCTCCTCCAAACTTTCAGGATATAAACGTATCATTCAACATGCCAGAGAACTAAGCCCCAAGTCAGTGAAAGGAGCATTGGCTTCAGACATGAGACTGGCTCCAGATCCTTTTGTGCTGTAACCCAGTAAGTGCGTGTCCTCTGAGGCAAATCACTTAAATTCCCCAAGTCTCTCTCCATTGCAAAGAAAGAATGAAAATAAGCATATTTCAATTTAAAGAATTATGGGCAATATCTACAGATCATGGTTCTAGGCAGTACATGGTCTATTTTAGTTAATGGTGAAAGGTGTAGATCCAGTTTCAGTCTTCTACAAGTCGCCAACCAGTTCACCCAGCACCATTTGTTAAATAGGGAATGTTTTCCCCACTGAATGTTTTTAATTGGCTTATTGAAGATCAAATAACGGTAAGCAGCTGGGTTCATCTCTTGGTTCTCTTTTCTGTTTCCATGCTTCTACCTCTCTGTTTTTGTGCCAGGACCATGCAGTTGTGATCACTATTGATTTATAGTACAATCTGAGGTCTGGTAATGTGATTCCTCTTGCATTGTTCTTATTTCTGATGTCTTGGCTATTTTAGGTGCTTTTTTTTAATTCCATGGAAAACGAAATATTATTTTTTTGAGATCTTTAAAGGATGACAGTGGAACTTAATAGGGATAGTATTAAAATTATATATTGCTTTGGGTAATATGGACATTTTAACAATGTTGATTCTTCCCAGCCATGAGCAAGGTATGTTTTTCCATCTGTTAACATTTTCAGCTATTTCTTTTCTTAGTGTTTCATAGTTCTCTTATAGAGAGCTTTCATGTCCTTTGTTAGGTAAACTCCCAAATATTTCATCTTCTTTGGCACTACTGTGAACGGAATAGAGTCCTTGACTGTTTTTTCAGTTTGACTATTGTTGGTGTGTGTGTATATATATGAGATTTATATATCAACACGGATTTATGAGTGTTGATTTTGTAACCTGAGATGCTGTTGTTTTCCTTGATCACTTTTAAGAGTTTTGTAGTAGACTCCTGGTGTTTTCCAGATATACAATCATGTCATTTGTGAAGAGTGAAAGTTTGATCTCTTCTGACCCTATATGGATACACTTGATCTCCTTTTCTTCTCTAATTGCAATGGCTAAGACTTCCATTACAATGTTGAAAAGCAGTGGAGACAACTGGTAACCTTTCCTGGTTCCTGATCTGAGTGGAAATGATTTCAATTTAATTCTATTCAATACAATATTGGCTGTGGGTTTGCTGTAGATGGCGCTATCAGTTTAAGAAATGTCCCTTCTATACCAATTTTCTTAAGTGTTCTGATCATGAAAGGATACTGGATATTAATTTCTGGATCAATTGAGAAAATCACATGGTCTTTGCTTTTTAATTTGTTTATGTGCTGAATTACATTTATAGATTTACGTATATTGAACCAGCCTTGAGATCCTGGGATAAAACCCACTTGGTCATCGTGTATAATTTGTTTGATATGTTGCTAGATTGCATTTGCTAGGATCTTGTTGAATATTTTTGCATCAATATTCATTAGTGATATTGGGCTATAATTTTCTTTTCTTGTTGAGTCTTTTCCTGGTTTAGGGATCAAGGTGATGTTTACTTCACAGAATGTGTTGGGTAGTATTTTTCTTTTTCTATATTTTGGAAACAGTTGAGTAATATGGGTATTAGTTCCTCTTTAAAGGTTGGAGAATTCTGATGTGAAGCCATCTGGCCCTGGGCTTTTCTTTTTAGGGAGTTTTTTTTTTTTTTATATAATTGATGCTATTTCAGAACTCGATATACGCCTGTTCTTCATTTCCACTTCATTCTGGCTAAGTCTAGGAGGGTGGTGTGCTTCCAAGTATTGATCAACTTCCTCCAAATTTAAGTATTTCTGAGAATAGAGTTTCTTGTAGTACTCATTAAGGATTTTTTTGAATTTCTGAGGAGTCTGTTGTTATTTCATCTTTGCCATTTCTGATTAATGTAATTAGAGATTTTACTCTTCTTTTACTACTCAGGTTAGCCAAAGGTTTATCTATTTTATTGACCTTTTCAAAAAACCAACTTTTTGATTTATTGATCTGCTATATAATCCTTTCATTTTTAATTTCATTTAATTCTGCTCTAATTTTGGTTATTTCTTTCTGCTGGGTTTGGGATTGGAATGTTCTTCCTTTTCCAGATGCTTGAGATGTCCCATTAAGTTGTGAACTTCCTCTTTTTCTGTTCTCCTTAAGGAAGGCTTGCAGTGATATAAATTTACCTCTTAGGACTGCCTTTGCGGTATCCCAGAGGTTCTGATAATTCATGTCTTCATTATTGTTTTGTTCCAAAATTTGGTAATTTCCTTCTTAATCTCATCTATGACCCAGCTATCATTCAGCATAAGGTTATTTAGCTTCCATGTTTTTGTATGAGTATGCAGATTCCTGTTGTTACTGAGTTCCACTTTTATTCCATGATGGTCTGAGAAAATACAAGGAATAATTTCTATTCTTTTAAATTTGCTGAGGTTAGACTTGTGACCTAAGATGTGAACAATTTTGGAGTATGTTCCGTGGGCTGGTGAGAAGAAAGTGTATTCAGTTTTGTTAGTATGAAATGTGCTGTAGATGTCTGTTAAATCCAAATGTTGAATGGTTAAGTTTAAATCTAAAATTTCTTTGCTTAGCTTATTGGAGGATCTATCCAACAGTGCCAAAGAAGTGTTAAAATCTTTGACTATTATGGAGCTAGAGGAAGTCAAGTTGCTCATATCTGTTAGAGTCTCTCTTATAAATTGAGGTGCAGTCTGGTTGGATACATAAATTTTAATAATTGAAATTTCATCATGTTGAGTGTTACCCTTAACAAATATGAAGTGACCACCCTTCTCTTTCCTGACTTTTGTTGGTTTAAAACTCATTGAATCTGCAAATAAAATTTGCAGACCCGCTGCAAACACCCGCTTTTTTCTGATTTCCATTTGCCTGAAATATAAATGTCCATCCCTTCAACCTGAGTGTATATTTATCTTTTAAGTTAAGATGAAATTCTTGTATGCAGAACATATCTGTCCTGAGGTTTTGTATCCAGTGAGCCAACGTGTGCCTCTTTAGGGGACAATTTAAAGCATTCACATTAATTGAGAATATTGATAAGCCTAGTAGAATTTTGGGTATTGAGATTTTTGAAAGTCCAGTGGACATTTTAAACCTTTTGCCACTGTGGAAGTTGGAATTTGATCAAAAGTTTCAGAGTGACTTCACTTTGGTGGTAGAGCACTGTGCTTGTCATTGTGGAGGATGGGTCTGAGAATATCCTGGGGATATGGTTTAGTTATAGCAAATTTCTTCAATATGTGTATGTCATTAAATTATTTATTTTTATACCTGTGTCACAGAATCTGCACAGACCTGCAATAGCCCACGTCTTGTCCACATCTCTCCAGAAAACACTCCAGAATCTGGACTTCATGAGAGACTGGCTTCCAGACCTCGGGATGAGAGTGGTTAGGAATTCAGAATTGCAGATAGAGAATTTATCCAGTTTTATGCCTGGCAGGAGAGTGCCACTAGTGTTAGTGGATCCTCTCTGGGGAAGGAGTTCTGGTTTTTAGAGGGTCTCTCCCAAGGGATAAAATAGGAGGATAGTGGAACTCTGCTTGCTTGTTTGTAGAAAATATACTGTGAGCCTTTTTTGTGGGGGAGGGGACTTCTATCCACTTGGCAGTGGATTTTGTGCCTGTTGTTTGTTTCCTTGGGGGTCAAAGCTCACCTCAGTAGGGTTGATGTGGGTTCTTCAACATTCTTTTTTGCCTCAGCTCCAAATCATCAGCTTAGTTGCTAAACTTCTGTCCTTTAACTCTCCCTCTGGCCAGGTCCTCTGTGGAAAGCTGGCTCCAGTCAGTCATCTTGCCTCCGCCCCACATGTATGTGATTTTTTAAGAGCTTTTTCTTTGACAGCTTAGGCAATCTTTTTGGAAAAGCAAATAGTTAAAACTAGAATAACTTGATTTTTAATTTTTATCATAATTGTAAAGTATGACAGCAAGGTCAAAGCTATGCCAGCCCGACTACAGGAAAAGGAAGTTTAAGTTCAAATTCTTCTACTGTTAGGTTTAGAAACACCACCCATTGAAGGAAGTCAAAACTGTTTGGTAAGTCAGTCTATCTATTGGATATAATATACTACTCAAATAGGTAAGCACATAAGAACAAAAGAAAAGAAAGTCTAAGGGGTTGATTTATAGGCCCTATATTATCTCTGCTTGAGGGGGGAAGAAGTACAGTTCTAAAAGGCCCCCAGGTTCCCATGCAGACAGCAAGCTACCACAATTCCTTAGAGCTCTTCCTGCCAGAATTTTAAATAAAGTTAACAGACTCGAAAAGCTTAAAGAGAGATAGACCTTAATAAGGATGCTATCCTCCCTGATGTTTCAGAACTAACATAAATATGTTCAATATCATTCATTTCTGGAGAGGATATACTAGCCTGATGTTCCCAGCCAGCTGCTGACTAAGGAGTAAGGCTTGAGTTTAGCTGCATGTGAGAAACCACCCCTGAACTGTCCTGACTTAGCTTAGCTGGGAATTAGCTGTTACAATAACATGAGTTGAACTACCAAAAATCATTGATACATGGTTCAGTGCCTGTAGCTCAACAGGCTAAGGCACCAGCCATGTACACTTGAGCTGGCAGGTGCGAATCCAGCCTGGGCCCGCCAAACAACAATGACGACTACACCCAAAAGATGGCTGGGCATTGTGGCGGGCACCTGTAGTCCCAGCTACTTGGGAGACAGAGGCAGGAGACTTGCTTGAGCCCAGGAGTTGGAAGTTGCTGTGAACTGTGATGCCACAGCACTCTACCCAGGGTGATAGCTTGAGGCTCTGTCTCAAAAAAAAAAAAAAATCATTGAAACACAGAAACAAAACAGACAAGTCCATGCGAGGAAGGGGAGAAGCAATTCGATTTTTTGGTGCATATAAGAGGAGACCTTAACAAAAAGTAAGGGCAGCCTTGCCTTCATTACTATTACCATCACTGTAGGCAACCCAGGTTGGCCAAACTGTGTGTTCTTTTCACCATCTCCTCCGAAGGGAAGCCCCTTAAGGAGAAGACTGAGCTTCATGGCAACTCTATCTCAAATACCATCCAAGTGCTCGGCACCCAGCCAACACTCTGTGAATACTTGTTGACTCTTCATTTTTCAGGCTATTCCAGCCCAAGAATACAGGACAGTCTGGAATAACTGTGAATAAGTTAAATAGTCGCCATTTTTTATGTTATTTTGGTTCAAATGTTATCTCAGTTAATCTTTCCTAGAACCATATAAAGTTGGTGTTAACCATACGTTTTCTAAGTGAAAACAGTGAGGCCGGAAAGATTATATCATTTGCCTAACACCTTAAAGCTAAAAACCAAGCCAGATTTGACTTTGGGTCTCTGGAACTCCAGAATCCAAGTTGTGTCTATTGTGTGTTGTGTGTACTTCTCAGAACAAAATCAAGCTTGGACTTGGCCTAAATTTAAATTTTGTACAAACTCACATATCCAGTACAATTTTCGATATAGGCCCCATAGTTGTTTTTAATCTTTCATACTTGTTTTTTTATTTCAGATTAATATAAGGGTATAGACAATTAGGTTATATTGTTTGCATTTGTTATGTAAAGGCTTAACCTTTTGTACTTGTTAAAGTGAGCTGGTTAACATGCGTCACTGACCCACTTCCCCCAGAGCATTCCAATAGATAACTGGAGTGACACACAAGCACAGAATTTTCTGTTGAAAGCACAAGGTTTAATCTGCATTTTCAAAGTAGGCTTGAAGGACCTTGTTTGTAAGAAAGAATGCAAAAATAAATAATAAAAATGTTTTGTCTTAGTAGCACACCAAGACTTTAAAATGGAATTGGGGCCGCACCTGTGGCTCAAAGGAGTAGGGCGCCAGCCCCATATGCCAAAGGTGGCAGGTTCAAGCCCAGCCCTGGCCAAAAATTGCAAAAAAATAAAAAAATAAATGGAATCAAATTTATTTTCACTCAAACAATCACATTTGACTATGAAATGTAAGTGTGCTAGCATACATTTGTCCTTTTTTTTTCAAGCTATGGAAGAGGAAATGTTTTAATTCATAAATAGTATACTTAGTATGCATCTGATTGTCCTATGCATAAATCATTTATTAAGCCTTCTGTCAACTGTATTTAACTAAATCATAGTTCTCTTTCATCTTTAAAAAGAAATATCCATGTGTGATGCCTCCTGTTTTTTACAGACAAACTAAGTCCTGTTTAAAATCAAATCCATCAACACTATTTATGTTATTCAAAACATGGATCAGGCTATTTATTTACTGATACAATTTTTGGAATGGTTTTGTGCAAAGACTGACTTCCACACCAGTCTTCCTCAAAGGAACATTCTTTCACATTTTCCCTACTAATATCGCTGAGTATAAGAAGCGAAACAAAACAATTACAGGACACTTAAATAAGATGTTATTTAAGCTGTCTTTTTTTTTTTTCATTTATTCCTTCAAGCAAGGAAATCCTTTCCTTCCTAAAGGAAAAAAAAAACAAAGAGTTTTCATCCTTGAAGACTCAGTTTACAAGCAAAATGGCCCTCTTGCCCCTACTAGTTACCTCAGAAATGCACAACCCCTGAGCAGACTGCCAGGCAGAGGTATTTAGCAAATATTAGCAGGATGAATAATGAATGAGTTAGTGTCAATTATAATTTTTTTTAACAAAAAGCTTCTGTACTCAACAAAGGGACATCAGATGGTATGATACGAAGAACAAGACTGCTGTTGGCTTTCA
The DNA here is from genome assembly GCA_963573935.1 of Arctocebus calabarensis. Classification (NCBI taxonomy): domain Eukaryota; kingdom Metazoa; phylum Chordata; class Mammalia; order Primates; family Lorisidae; genus Arctocebus; species Arctocebus calabarensis. The sequence goes on along the minus strand of CAUYON010016002.1, from coordinate 26,594 downwards.
CCTGCACTGTCTACGCTGGGGATAGCCTATTTATGTTTTGTTGTTATTTTCTTTCTGGTTTTTTATTTGTTTGTTTTGTTTTTTAGAGATAGAGGCCTAGCTATGATGTCCAGAACTCTTGGACTCAAGCAATCCTGCTGGTTGAGCCTTTCAAGTTGCTGGAACTGTAGGCATCTACCACTGTGCCACAAATGAACTTGAGCATGGAGTGGCTTCTTGGAATGCAAAAGATTGTTTATCTGGGTGGCTTAGGTGACTGTGGGTGATTGGGCGTCTGCATAACATGAGATGTTCTACTGGAATTAAGACGGCAGGCTGTGGAACCATGTGGACCTGTGTCGAAGCCTGGCTCTGCTCTTTCCCAGCTGCATCACTTCAAAAGAATTCCTGGCAGCAGTTTTATAGCTATAAACCTGGAATAAAAATACCTATTGCATAGGATTAAAATGAGAGATTTTTAAAGGTATATCAAAGCATAGCAATAAGCAAATAATAATTTTTCAGTATGCCAAAGGCAACTCCTTTATGATGCTGCTTTGTTATTCTGTTACTGCTGCCATTATGCTGGTTTCTTCTCTTGGAGTCCACAGGGAATTTTTGCTGACTCAGACTTTTCAGTATCAGGAAGACTCTTCAACAGGACACCTCACATAACTAGAATACAACTAACTTTTCATTGACACTAATTTTTTTTTTTTTTTTTGTAGAGATAGAGTCTCACTTTATTGCCCTCGGTAGAGTGCCATGGCATCACACGGCTCACAGCAACCTCCAAATCCTGGGTTTAGGCGATTCTCTTGCCTCAGTCTCCCAAGTAGCTGGGACTACAGGTGCCTGCCACAATGCCCCACTAGAAACTGAAATCTTGATGGTTCTTCCAAGGTTGAACTGGGGCTTTAGTTTGAACACAATGATCATAAGTGTTCCTGTTATTTGCTAGAAATATCTCTTACGCATGCCTGGTACAAAAGATTTAGCGGACTTTGGAAGAAAAATATTTGAATATCTGAATAATAAATTTGAAATAAATAAGAGATTTGTATGGTATGGGACATATGATTTCATCTGAGTAAGTAACCCCCGTCCCAAAAAAATGTGTCCAAGTTGTGTTATATAATTTTTTAATTGTGTAGGGTCTGGGTATTTCCTCCAAGGCTAAATATTTCTAAGAATACTTTGAAAACATATATATCTATATAGATATATATGTTGATAGATAGATAGATAGATTTTTTTTTTTTTTGAGACAGAGCCTCAAGCTGTCACCCTGGATAGAGTGCCGTGGCATCACAGCTCCCAACAACCTCCAATTCCTGGGCTTAAGCGAGTCTTTTGCCTCTGCCTCCCAAGTAGCTGGGACTACAGGCGCCTACCATAACGCCCGGCCATTTTTTGGTTGCAGCCGTCATTGTTTGGAGGGCCTGGTCTGGATTCAAACCTGCCAGCTCAGGGGTACGTGGCTGGCGCCTTAGCCGCTTGAGCCACAGGCACTGAGCCTGAAAACAGATATATATTAATATACTATTTATTACTTAAAGGCAAAGTGACCTATAAAATAAATTTTCCAACGTGTCCATCCTAGGACTAGCTGTAGTAGACTAGCCCTGAGAAACCCATTCTACTTTGACTTTTTTTTGTGGAAAGGTAGATGTTTTCTGTAAATATTTATAAGTGTACCTTTTTCACAACTGGTAGATTATGATAGTCGTGTCACCTTAAAAGTTTCATAAAGTAGAATTTTAAAGGTAGAGCCTTTTAGAGTGATTTTTGGATTTCTGTCCTAAAAATCCCAGAAGTTCTCCATGCAAATAGTACAGTTTCAGTTAACTCCGACATTAATTCATTGAGGCTGGGAGACTTTCTCTTCCAGGTTCTAAATTTATTCAAATCCCAGAGTAACGTGGTGGGTTAAGTTTACTTAATATCTTTGTTGGCCTCAAGGTTCCAACCTTCACCTGCTGTTTAACATTCCTTTCCAGATTCTTAAAAACCCTACTACATCAAAAAGGAATTTTATGCCTTAATACCAAATAATCATGAAAGAACAGACTTGTCAACTTCATTCCTGGTAGCATTCCTTCATTCCTTTGGCTTCTTTTCTTCACTTTGAACTAAGGTAGCAATTTAACACAGCTTTAGAAAAAATGTAAAAGTAACACTTTCAGGATATACTTTTTCGTTTTCTAAGGTCAATAATATGTTTTATTCGTTTAGTGTATGATTTGCTAGTTTGATTTTTCCCATGCCATACCGTGATCCATGTAGCTTTCTATTTTTTAATCAGTTTGTCTAACCAAATTGCTCCTAGCATTTTTTTACATGATTTTATTTTTCAGTTAGTGCATGCACAATATTGCATGAAAGAACATGGTAACCAAATGCTAAACATCAACCACAGAAAGGGAACTCCCACAGAATGTGGGAACCTCATTCTCAGAGCTTCTTGCTCCTGACTAGGGCATGACTTTACCTCTCCAGCAGCCACAAAAAGGGCTTGGCACCAATGACCGTGATGCTATCCTTAGCCAGGAACAGAACACACACCAAGAAATGTCACATAGGGGCCGTGCATGACAGATCAAAGTGATTAGTCAATTTCAACAATATGAAACATGTTATTCACACAGCGGAATCCTCTTTATCTTGTTAGAAACCACATTTCTTTAAAAACATAAAAAAGAAAAGAAAGGAGAAGAAAAAAGAGATTGGGGTTCGAAAACCTAACTTGTAAGACAGAGCCTATCTGAGTCATATGTAAACTACATTATCACATTCTAGAGGAGGATCCCACAATATGTACTTGAGGCTCCTAGGTTCCTGTCTGCCTTATGCTTTTATTGGCAGAGCTAGAAAGAGATTCTGCACTGTGTTAACTGGTAAAATGAATGATAAGAAATGACTTTGGGGATGCAAAGATCAAGTACAATCCTTCCCTGAAATCTTGTCCAACTCCTCCAACCTACAGAAAGCTCTCCTCTCTCTAAACTGATATTACGTGTACAGTCTGGATCAAACAATTTACTTAATAGTTTTTATCCTGGTTTAGTCAGGTAATTTTTCTGAGAGAATCAGAAGGTGCTTAGGGCTAAAACTATTTACTTTCCATTTTTGTTCTACCAGGCTTTATGCAGTGAGTTTGGTGACAGGAGCCGTGTTATCAACTTAATATTTATTACCCCAGTTGATTAACAAAGTAGGTTATGTGCTCAAAGTGTGTATTAAATTCAATAGTTAGCACTCACAAACATATTGACTGACCCAACGGTACTCATTTTTTTTTTTTTTTTTTGTAGAGACAGAGTCTCACTGTATTGTCCTCGGTAGAGTGCTGTGACATCACAGCTCACAGCAACCTCCAACTCCTGGGCTTAGGCGATTCTCTTGCCTCAGCCTCCCGAGTAGGTGGGACTACAGGCGCCTGCCACAACGCCCGACTCTTTTTCTGTTTTGCAGGGGCTGGGTTTGAACCCAACACCCACGGTATATGGGATCGGCGCCCTACTCACTGAGCCACAGGTGCCGCCCCACTACTCATTTTTTTAATAAAATAGCAATCACTTACTTTGTCTAAGAGAACATGTATTTAATACTGCCGTGCTATGCCCATAGAATATGCTGTTTGTCACTTCTTTATAAGCATTCCTTTAGGAACAAAATAATGTGTGGCACTACAGAGCTTCACAAGACACTTTCTGTCATTTTTAAAAATCAATATTCTCTAGTGCAGCGGTTCTCAACCTGTGGATCGTGACCCCTTTGTAACCATGAAAATACATCCTGCATATCAGATATTTACATTGCAATTCATAACAGTAGCAAAATTACAGTTATGAAGTAGCAACAAAGATAATTTTATGGTTGGGGGTCACCATAACATGAGGAACTGTATTGAAGGGTCGTGGCATTAGGAGGTGTTAGGAAGGTTAAGAACCACTGCTCTAGTGGATCAGGAGGAAATTGGATACATATTATTCTCAAAAAGAACTATTCACAAATTTAAAGTTTCTTGATATTCAAAAATATATAATTCAAGGGCTAACTAATGAAAAATGCTGGCCTAAACATAACCAATAAAGTTAAAAAGTATTTTTCCCAACTCAACCAATATGTCTCTGACACATAGATTATGACATCTCACAGATATTTTATGTACGAATGGAGAAAATTTCCCCACTTTAATTAAATCTGGGAAATATTAATCACTCATTATACACACAACTCCGTGGAAAACTCTAGAAGGACACAAGTTTCAGGTGCACTAGCTCCACATCCACAGCAAAGTTTGCCAAGGATGCCCTGAAAGAACTGGCTTCGTGTTTATAGCATCATTTTCTATATGACCACTTGGCTTCTTACCATGAGTGGTATGCTGGTAAAGTTCAACAACCAATTCTCCAGGGAAAAATTAAAGCTCTTACTTAAAGCATTTGCTGATTTCTATGCTATAAATTCTCTCCCATTGGGCTGATTTTAAGGTACCAATGTTATGTCTTTGAACACAGTTGAGAAAAGATGGCACTACTGGGTCCTGGGAGCCATGTAAGTCAGCACTAGCACACCAGCCACTCCAAAGTCTGCATCTAACAATCAGGTCGAAGGCCGGGAACGTTGTGCAAGATACGTGACGAATTTGCAGGTGTAAATCTTACCAGGGCTCTAGTTAGAAAAGTTTAAGGTGTTGTCGGTTCATAGAATTCGAAGGGAGGGAAATTGAATTTAGTCAGATAGTATAAAAAAATCTATGGAAGGTAAAGGGGAGTAAATTTTAATCATTCTAAATGAGGAAGGACTCTCTAAGTAGTTTAATAGAGACATGTGTTTCCTCCTAGAGGAGGTCTTAGTTTCCTTTAACCTGGAGAAATTAAGGAAAAGTTGAAAGACTACTTGTTGAAAGATGGTTGAGGATACAACTGCTGTTAGGATTCTCTACATTCTTTGAGCTCATGAAGCTGGAAATGTAATTGAACTAAAAACTTTGAGCCTTTTATTCTGTGGTTTGAAGGAAGTTTCTGGCTTTGTGAGTGTGTATATGAATTTATACAAGAGATTTTGAGAACTGTATTTGTAACATAATACATTTTAAAAATTCAAATATATAAATATTTTCTAAATATCAATATCCATCCAATATAAGTTTAACTAATAATTCTAGGAACAATGTCATAACAAAATAATTAATATATCTATTCTAACCCCTGTATTCTATCTTCAAGCTCGGAGATGATTTTTGTTTTTTTGTTTACTGCTTTTAGTATGGCCAAATACGTCTCAAAGTAATTTCATGTTTTTCTAACAACTGTTTGTAGGTCTATTCTTCACATCAATCCTAACCCATAGCTTAGAAGGCTGATTATAATTCAAGTCTCTAATCCCTCAATACAATGTGGAATATAAGAGTTTTAACTTTCTGTTGGAACCCTTTGTCAAACCATTTTACATGACCTACATTTTTGTAAGAATCATGAAGCATTAAGTCTTTTCGCCTTTGCAATGTTTTCAAGCACAGGGGGTGAGCCGGTCCACTTAGTCCCTACCATAATTTAAAAATAACAGTCCTTCTCTGAATCTTGTTGTTGTCCTGGCAGTCAACTCTAATCTTCCCTCCCTCCAATATCAAGACATGGTTCTACTTGAAATACCATGTAATTGAAATTACAAGCTCTGTGTTCTTCCTGGCGGTAAGCCAAAATATTTGAAATCAGCTTATGGGAAGCATATATTAAGCTAGGAACTGTCATGTTACAATATGGGATTAATTACAGTCATTGTTCCAGTTTACCCAGGGGTCCACTAGCATTAAACACAATAAGAATTTCCTAAAACACTGAAGTCTCCTATACACATAAGAGTCCCTTTCCAGATTATTCTGCCTTCCCCAATAATAATGCTTTATCTTGCTGTTCTTTCATGTGTGGTACCTTCCAGCTAGTACAAGAGCAAACAATTTTAGAGCCTCAGCACTTACTATAAAAGCCATAAGCTTCAGAGTAAAAGAGTACATCTCTTGACTCCCAGCCCCGGCGCTCATTGGCTTGCCATAAATATAAGGTTTTAGAGTTTATACTCCCTAGTCTTCAAAAAATGGGATTAACAATATCTGCCTAGTTTGAGTACTATTGAAATTACAAGTAACATCCGTAAAACTTCTAGAGCATGAATAGACATAGCAGAAATAATTTAAGAGCAATGATGATGAGGTTGATTAAGAAAGGATCATTTCCCCGGGCTTTCTGATTCTTCACAAGCAGTGCACCAAAGCAAAGCACACGAATCTATTCATGTGGGTTTTGGAATTGTCTGTTTGTGGATCACACGCAGAATTCAATTTTTTTTATTGTGGTATAAGACACAGAACATCCTATTTTACATCTATAACATATGATTGAGGTGACATAAAGAACATTCACAATATTACACAACCATCACTACTATCTAATTACAGAAACCCTTTAAGGAGCCAAAACCCTTTCTTTGCTTTCCTCCCAGTCCCTGGCAACTCCTAATCAGCATTCTGTCTTTATGATTAGCTGATTCTGCATATTTCACATAAAGGAAATCATAGAAACTTTCTGTGCCTAGCTTCTTTCAGTTAGCATGAGGTTTCAATGTTCTTCCGTGTCACAGAATGCATTACATTTTGTTTCTTATGCTGAATGATAACCTGTCCTATATTTTATCCAGGTCACGTACATTGGGTAGCTTCACACTTTTTGGATATTGTGAATAGTGTTGTTTTTCTCTGAATAAAAGTTTTTCTCTGAATACTTATTCTCAGTTCTTTGGAGTATGCACCTAGCAGTGGAATTGTTAGACTTTATGGTGATTCCATGTTTCAGAGCTTAATTTTATCTTCTTAAAAACTGCAAGGGAGAAAATCTTAATGTTAAATACAAATTTACCATATGACCCAGCAATTCCACTCCAAGGAATCTCCCATGAGAAATGAAAGCATGTGTCAGTTGGAAAGACTTGCATAAGAATCTTTATAACAGAAATTTTCACACTTGCCCAGTATTAGAAACAGCCCAAATGTCCATCAGCTCATGAATAAATAAACAAATGTGGTATATCCAATCACAGGGTACTATAATATGAAGAATAAGCTACTTTGTCCTATGCAACATGGTCATACCACAATTAGGATGAACCTGAAATGTCAAAAACATTAAAGAGGTCAGATACAAAAGACCATCTACTACATTATTCCATTTATGTGAAATGTCCAGAATCAGCAAAACTATAGACACAGACAGTAGATTAGTGGTTACCTAGGACTAGGAGCGGAAGTAGATATTAACCATGAATGGGCATAAAGAATTTTGTTGGGGCCATGACTATGTCCTCAAATTATGATGATGGTCTCACAACTCAGGAAACTTACCAGAAGAGTTGAATTATATACTTAAAATGTATAAATTTTATAATCTATAAATTAGGCCTCCATAACACTATGAAAACAATCACATTGGAGAAAAATAACAGGAAAAAAAATGCCTTTCCTCCTTAGTACCCACTGCTAATCTGGGTACATAAATTCATTATCTTAACAAAGATAGCAAAGGTTCCAGCCTGGGGTCCTTGTCATCTCCAGAATTATTCTCCATTCAAATCTAATAATATCAAATCACCACCAGATTATTCATTCTAATATTTCAAATAATGGAATATGCTCAGAGATGTCCAGAAGATCCCTGCTGCCTTCAATCTAATAATCAAGATGCACAACCTACTGTTATTTCTGCAACTCAGTAACAAACCACATGTTCCAATGAGGCAAGTTTCTATGACACATGTAAAATCATTTCTCCTAAACCCAAGGTTTCCCCGCATGTCTTGTACTTACCCAGTGTGTTCTACCCTTTCTCTTATTACCTAAGAAAAGGACATAGAAAAGTCCTGATATTTAAGATTTTCCTCAAGATTCATTTTGTGTTTTTAAGTCTGTTTTGTAGTAGTAGTTGCCTTAAAACTTAATTTTTACTCTTAACTGTAGATGGCTTTGGGCTATAGATAGCTCAGGAACCAGGTTGCCTAGGTTTGACTTTTGGCTGGAACATTTGTTAAGTCCTGTCCTAATTAATGTTGAATTAATTTATTCATTAATAAACAGATAACATTTCATTGGTTTGTTGTGGAAATTGCATGCCATGCAGGAGAACACTGAGTCCAGCAAACGGCAGAGTGAAATAATTAGCCAATGACAGTTTTTATTATAAATATTTTATTTTTCTTTATTAAATTTTAATCTAATTTCTAATAAATGCCTTAACTCCTATGCTTAGGAGGTCAGGTTTGAAAATAGAGATTATGCCCAATATGTTTTTTTTTCCTCCACAGAACTGGAAGCAATGACTATACAACTATTTATTAACTGAATCCTTGTTTTATTGACTAACTTAAATTACTGAAAGATGAATAGAATTTCTGCATCTATGCTGTATGCTTTGCATTTTTTTGCTTCTTTTTATTCCTATTTTTACTTGAATGTCTGTCTTCTCGAGCGTGTCTGTACTTGCATACCACAGGCAGAGAGCAATGCAACTTGAGCATCACAATGCTTTATGCCCAGATAATATCACAAAACAGTAAAATAACAGATTTTCATCTCCAGAGGCACATAGTCACATTATTCATTGATGTATTCATTCATTTCTTTGTCTGCATAATTATGCTCCAAGGTGAAAATAAATAAGACCCACCAATAATAGACGGAGCTAGAGAGATTAATAACAGCATTGCTTAAAGAATCAGAGCACATGAAACTGAGGTGGACATAAGAAAGTAGCATTAATTGTGATACAAAGAAAATATGCAAGGAAAGTCAGGAAAGAATTTAGAAAACTTAACACTAATAAAAGATAGAGATTTTTCAGAGGCCATGAGTGTTTTCCATGAAGTGGGAAAATAAAATATGAAATAAAATATGAAAGTGTGAAACTAACACATATGATTCCAAGGTGGACAACCCATTCAAATGGCTGGAGAGGCAGGATAGACAGTAGAGGAATGAGTGGGTCAATATGCTGAGACTTATTTATGTCCAACCAGCTAGTTTGAATTTCACCCTTCCAGCAACAGTAACATGATCAATTTTTTTTTGCAGTTTTTGGCTTGGGCTGGGTTTGAACCTACCACCTCCAGCATATGGGACCAGTGCCCTACTCCTTTGAGCTACAGGCGCCAACCCAAATTTTTATTTTAGAAATATCTCCTTTGTTTTTAATAGAATGAATTGATGAATGCGAACTGAAAGCAGAGATAATTTTCAAAATGATTTGGGTAAAAGAGTGTAAGAATTTCGAATTAAGGCTAAAACATGACTTTAAGGAATTTAGCTTTAATATTTTAAGAATGAAATGCCCATAGGATATCCCAGGGATAGGTTCTGTGTTGTTGTCAATGCTGCTGTGTTTGGTTTTCTTTTTCTTCATGACATGTGGTAATATTTTGGTTTGGTTTGGTTCTGTATATATAATTCCGATCCTTAGGGAAAGATCCAGAAAAGAGAGCTGAATTAAAAGTCAATAGAGTTTATGGATGTGAAAGACATTATTCAGAGAGTATATGAGATGAGAAGAGAAAAAAAAAGACAAGAAAAAATGTTGGTGAACAACAGAGGAAGAAGCAAGGAGGCATGACATAGATTATCAGGAAGCCGGGGGATGAGAAAAGAACGGTGTCTCACGAATGGCTAACAAACATTTTAAAAAATGCTCGTCTGCCCTGATCTTCAGAGAAATGCTAATCAAAACCACTGTGAGTTGGGTAGCGCCTGTGGCTCAGTGAGTAGGGCACCAGCCCCATATAGTGAGAGTGGTGGGTTAAAACATGGCCCTGGCCAAACTGCAAAAAAAAAACCACCACTGTGAGATATCACCTAACACCAGACAGAGAAGCCCACATCACAAAGTCTCAAAGCTGCAGATGCTGGTGTGAATGTGGAGAGAAGAGAACAGTTTTACACTATTAGTGGGAATGCAAACTAATACTTTTTAGGAAGGAAGTATTGAGAATCCTCAAAGAACTCAAAATAGACCTCCCATTCGATCTTGTAATCCCATTACTAGGCTCCTACCCAGAAGAAAAAAATCATTTTATCATAAGTATATTTGCACTAGATTGTTTATTGCAGCTCAATTTGCAATCTTCAAAATGTGGAAACAACCGAAATACCCACCAACCTAGGAATGGATTCATAAGTTGTGGTATATGTATACTATGGAATACTCTTCAGCCATAAAAAGGATGGAGACTTTGTATCTTTTGTATTAATCTGGATTGAGTTGAAACACATTCTTCTTAGTACAGCATTACAAGAATGGAGAAGCAAGAATCCAATATACTCAATACTAATGTAAAGCCAGTAGATGATCTAATACATGTCCACATAAGAGAAAAACTCAAATCATTTCAGAGTGGGGGGAGGAGGAGCGAGAGAGTGGGGAGAGGTGAGGAGAGAGGGGGATGGGTGTGCTCCCACTTAATGGGCACAATGTCAGGGTGTATGGCACACCTCAAAGGTGTGGGACACAATCGTAAGAGGGAGCTTACCTAACAGATGCAAACATTGCAATCTAATTCTTTACACGCTTCAATTAACCTGAACCGATAGAAAAAGTAAAAATAAATAAATAAAATATAATCTTAAATGCAAATGTAGGATAAAAACTCATTCATTAGGCAGTGTGGAAAATGGTGTCTTAGAAGACAAAAGAAGCAGGAGTTTCAGGAAAAAGGAGTGGATATCAACTATGTCCATGTCATAGAATGATAAAATAAAATGAAGGCTGAAAGGAGTTTATTGAATTCGATATGAAGAAATAAATTTTCACTTTTGCAACGGTTTCAAGAATTGATGAGAGGTAAAGAAACTGAGTCTCACCAAGATGTTGGTGCAAAGGGAGACATGGCGCAATAGTCGCTAATGGTGGAACATGGTATCTATCATCTGTTGGACATCTGAGAATGTCCATCCATTGCTTGAAGGAAAGTAGGGAGGGAAGTGTCTCAAGTATAGCAAAGAGAGAGAGAGAAGTACACATTTTGGAATGGGAGGAAAGAATTCTATCAAGACCAATTTTAGAACAGAGTAATTCAAACCTTTGCTGAAAGTGGATGCAAATAAGGGACAGGGGCTGCTCCCATAGAGGAGTATTGACCTTGTGGTCATTAAAGGACTTGAGACCAGAGGGATCCATGTTTTATCTGTTTGGTTTTACTTGCTTGCAAGTTTTATTTTGACTTGAGAAGTAGGACGCTAGGATCAGGGTTGGAATAGCTGGTAGGGAGACTGAGATAGGGACTTGATTAAGGGCAGATTAAAGCTGGAAGTTAGTAGTAAAGGAAGTGAGCAAAGCATTGACCAGAGGTGCCGCTGAGGGCTTGGCTGGACAGGCAGCCATCATTATGAAGGTTTGGGGCCTGGGTTCTCAGGGAAGTTAAAGGAGTGGGAGTAAGGGAATGAGAAAACCAAAAAGGTTTTACCATTAGAGACTGACACCCGGAGTTAGGGTCCAGCAGTAGACCGAAAGTAGGTCACGGTGAGGTTGAAGTGTGGCCATCGGTATCAGATACCAGGTGAAGGGTACTGAAGAGCCGAATGAAGAGAAAGTTTAAAGATAGAATGTTGAACAGATTTGTTGCACCCTGTCAAATTCCTCAATGACAGGAGAGTGTGAGGGAAGGGTAAACTGACAATATGAACGTCAGAGAAAGAACTTTTATTTGGAGATGAAAAAGAACGATCAGCACGTTCCAGTGAAGAACAATGTTAAATACAATATTACCTCACAGAACTGTAGCAGGAACAAATAATGAATATTTACAAAAAACAAAGAACAACTAACAAATGTGTGGGAAAATATTAATGTTAGGTTTCCATTAAGGATACAAAGTAGAGGGACCAATAGGAAAAGGGATTATACATGTAAGGCATCTTATTTTCTATCAAATGAGTTAAGAAGAAGTTGGTTTTCCATCGTATGGAAAGCTGTCTTACCCTGTTCTACACTCATGTTTCAAACTGATACAACCACCACAATGATAATAATAATAATATCCCATCATACTCAAACATTTTGTTTAGACTCACTCTTTTTTAATTTGACAAAAAGTGAAATTTCTAAAGAGATTAAAGATTACAACATGAAAATCATTCAGGTCTACATATCCATTAGCCCTCAGCTCAATAACCAGACTCCAGGAAACTGGAAGGAAGCTAAGAGGATCTGCGGCTTTAGGCACAGTTAAAAGTTATAATGTTATATTTGAAGGATTCTACTCAGGACAATAGCCATTTGGAAAAATCAGCTCATGAATAAAAGAGCACTGAAAGATTCTCAGAATGATTTTTTCCACCTTCAATTCGATCTATCAAGCATTTATAGAGTAACTCCCTTTCTTGCCCCAGGGCTAGGTACTGAATATCTTAATAGGAACATGACTACCTATGATAGAAATCATATTTTCTATTTTATTATAGTACTGGTAAAAAAATCCTAGTGTGATAACCACAGAATCCACATCACAGAAATCTCTGGAATCATATCAAACAGAGGTAAAATAACTTGATTAATAATTTTGCAAGTTACACTGCTGTTTGCTAAAATTCAAAAGGACATTCAGAACCAGCCTAAAAAAATTCTAACGTCTACGAGATCTGGAGTGGCTGAGACTCTCTGAGGTTTTCTTCACAGCTTTAAAATGGGGATACTTACTTCCAGGTTTGTGGAAATTATACAAAAGCATTTTATGAATTGTAATGCGCATATCAATGTTAGTTACTGATTTTTGAAAACCATCTACAAAGATGTGGCAAGACCAAGTCTTCCTTCTTACAGTCTACTTTACTGACTGTTTGAAAACACATCAAAAGTGGCCTATTTATTTGACATTTGCAAATTGTGGCTGAGCAGAGATTTAAAACCCACAGATAAAAATGAGTACATTATGCTTGAATTTTCAATATACAAAAGATGATTTATTAAGTTTCGTTGCTTTCCTTTTATGTCAACAGCTGTATGAAAAAGTCACTGGTGAAGAAATGAAGAACATCAGCCTTCTGTTGTCCAGCAGGAACCAGTCTGCAGTGGAATAAGGCTGCTTCCCCAAGTGTTACTGGAAAGCTGTTGAACCCAAGGTCATCAACTCACTCCATTTTGTAAAAACAGCCTCCTGAGATGGAATTTAAATAACTGGACCATTTCACAAAAAGAGGAAAAGTGGAAATTTGGTGTTTTACAAATTTGCATTAGGAATAACACAGTTAAAATGTAATGCTCATTAAAAGGGAAAGTGATAGAATTGGCTTCTGCCCATCCCCAAGTATAAAACACTTTCTCCTGACTGTCCAATAATTTTCTCCTATTACTGACTTACTGCATTAACACTTTTTTCTTTTCTTTTTCTCAGGTTGAAGAGTAATTAAAAGATGCAGTCAAATATTTAATTAAATCTATAAAGACTGGATTTGTCAGTTATGCTTACAAATCAAGAAATTACAACTGTGGCCTTCTGTGTCTAATTTTATCAGTCTTAAAGAAGTTTAATGACATTAATGTAAGTGAATTTGTTAAATTATTACTTGACCAAAGCAGCCATAATTTTCCAGGCCCTTAAAGGCATTCAAAAATCTTCAATATAAATTTCTTTGTAAAAATATTTTCTTTATAATTCTCTAAAAATCATGGAGCCCTAAAACTCAATGAAACAGAGAAAACATTCACATGATTACTTAGAAAAGTAACAGGCAGTTGTCATTAGTGTTAAGAAAATAAGGGTAAGTGTTGTGTTCAAATCTCAGAATAATTTGGGTAGTAATTTCAGTTTATTTATAGGAGGACAATGCTCATATTCAAAACATATCTTACATGAAAATCTCATGTGTAAGATATCATTTAAACTGCTTCCTGAAGCCCAAATGCACACTCCTTGACCTTTAAAAACAGGTGGGAAAATAATAATCCTAAACCTAGCAGAGCCCTGAGGTAGGTCACTGTAGTTTTGGAGTGTGATGGAGGGGTTCCCACCATACCTCCACTATTAGCTACAGTTACTTACCTTCTCTAAGACTTGGCTTTTCCATCTAAAAATGAAGATTTAAAAAAGGTAAAAAAGATTAAAAAAAAATTAAAAATAAAAATGAAGATAAACTTTCTTCTCAAAGTGGTTGTGCAATTTTAAATAAATTAATTTAGGTAAAGCTAAAGAATGTCCCCTGATTGCAGCCAGGGTCCCTGCTTGATGGATGTATATAGTAGTATAAGAGAGGTGTGAGCCATTCTCAACTAATTTCCCCCTTATTGAATCTCAAGCAAAAATTTCTGATATCCTAAAGTGGCCTGTATCCATCCTATTCCCCACCAGATGGGAATTCTAGGTTGGATGGTCAATATGGACAAATACATTCAAACAGAATGGTCTAGAAGTGTTAAGATGGTGAGTGTGACCACCTTGACCCAGAGTGGAACTGGAAAGAGAGATGGAGGAAGGTGTCCGGGGGGGAAATAGTGATGGTAGGTTGTAGGAAAAAGTTTCTGCAAGAGGGGTGAGGGAGGTTGGCCAGAAGAAAGGGATGAAAAAGGCAAAGGCAGTTGGAGGTGGACGATGTGCTGGGCAAAGAGATACGATCAGCAAAATTAGAGTCAGGGAGCGTTCATTCATCCTGCCATCTTCCAAAAATACAATCTAGTGAAGCAAACCACCAAAGCATTATTGATTTCCCCTGCTCATCACTGCTTTGGCCTCCAGTGGGAGAACGACAGGAACACACAAGTGTAAGGAAATGTATCCTGGCAGCAGTTAATGCCTTGTGCTTCCAAGCTCTGCATTCTGTTTGCTCTCATTTGGCCAGTCCTTCTGCTGCGAGTCCTAGAGACCGGGATATTCTTGTCCCTTCCTCCTCGAAGATTGGACTCAACTCGTCCATTTCCCAACTTTCGTGGTCCCCAAGTACAGTCGTCTGATAATTCCTTGATTACTTTATCTTGACATCATTTGAAGTTTGTCTCCTAGGTAAAAAAAACCCTTAGTATTTTTTTCTTGGTAAAGTTATCTCTCCAGAAATTCCCTTTTAAGAGTATGTCTACCCTCTTAACTATCGGAATGCAAATACTTTCCTAATAAACACAAGAAAGCTTAACAGGAAATGACAGACAAGTCCCAGAAATTTAGATTTAAGAGAAATAAATACAGACATCTGATTTAAAATTCTTAAGAAATACACATAGTTTGAGCTAGTTGTGACATCGCGGAGAGATATTTACTTTCAGATTACTCAGCTTCCTTTTTCTCAGACACATTTGTGTTATTTCTGAATTGAGATGTCCCCATGCACTGAACAAGATGACGAGAAGTTAAGATTTCAACCGTTCCCTCTAATTTATAAGATTCTTGTGAGTAATATTTAAGCTTTACTTCAGAAACTTTAGAAATCACTAGATGAAGAGGTATTCCAGAATGAATTATCTACAGAAACTAATGAATCGGTGTTCACAGTCTGCCAAAAGCTTTACCAAGCTTCTCCTGAAATGTTCGGATGCTACGACTGTCTTTTACAAAAAATTACACAAGAACTCATGTTTCAGGGTTGAGACGGAAAAACAGCTAGTTATTGTTTGATGAGGAAATTTTTTGATTTTGCAAAAGAAGAACACAAGGGAGGACATGTAAAAATAAACAGTGATTAAAGCAGAAATAGCACACAAGTTAAAGAAGGCCAACTCTCTGAGGCCCAGATGATAGAGTGGTTAAATTAGCAGATCCTGTAATTGGACTATGTGGGGTGGGTCCAATCCTGGCTCCCTGGTTTACAAACTGAGTGACGTAAGGCAACCTGTCACATCTAGCTCAATCTTGGATTTCCCATGCATCAGTTGGGTAGTAAGTAAGATCTATTGGCAAGGAAAAAGGGAAGACATTTGCAAAGTACCCGGCAAAAACTAAAAACTAAGATTCAATAAGTATTAGTTACAACAATATTATAAATAGTAATTAAAATAAGAAAATGTTCAAACTAAAATGGAAGGGCTAAATTCTTAAAAACAAATGACACTAATGAATTTTATTCGAAAATACATGCTTAGATCCTTGCCTCACAATAACTACCAAAATAAACTCAAAATTGATTGAAGAATTCAAAGGAAAAATGGAAAGAACTTTTAGGTGAATATTTAATGTTAGAGAGTGAAAACTATGTAGAAGGGAATGAAAGAAATTAGAAAGAGAAAAGTATATCTTCTGTGTAATAAAAATACTATCATAAACAGAAAAATTACTAAAAGTATTTGCCACAAATGTGAAATGATACAAGCCATTATTTTTAATAGATAATGGATACAAGCAAGAAAACAGGAAAACAAACATCCCAAAAGAATATGAGCAGCAACACAGAAAAATAACTCATAAAAAAGTAATAGGACTAATAAATACATGTAAAAATTATTTTTCACTAATTAAAGAAATTTATAAGTAAATAGAGAAATTCAACTTCAAGGACAAAAAGATTTTATTTTGTATTTATCAACACAATGAATTGATTTGGGGTTTTTTTTTTTTGGTTTTTTGTTCGTTTGCTTGTTTGTTTTTCTTTAATTGGCTTTTCACCTATATGTTTTAAGTAAATATTTAATTCTGGTAAAAATTTGAGAAATTCCTGGTAAACATGCCAAATAGCCTTCATCTGGAGTGTACGTGTATCAAGAATCAAGATCTTTAAAATAGTTCATACATTTTAACTCTTTAAGGAATTTATCCTGAGGAAAGCAGTTGAGACACTGGCTAATTTTTGTGCATAGTTATTCTCCAAAGCATTATTTTTAAGTCCCAAATCTCAGAAGCAGCCTAAGCCAGTGTTTTCCAGCCTTTTTCACGTCAAAACAAAAACAGGAAATAATAATATTTGCACAACACACAGAGGGCCCTGGAATAGGCCATTTGCACAGAATGAGACTTTGGCAAATTACCAGAAGGACAGGAAAGCTGAGATTCCACCTTATCTGTCACCAGTAGCTGGGACAAAATAATTGGAAATATCCAACCTAAACCCCCAACATCAATTCCAGTATGGCAACTCTATGTTACAATTTGACATTAAAACTAAAGTCTTAAAGTTTAAAGAGCTGAATAATAAGAGGAGATCAGGTCTAATAGATACTAAAACAGGTAAAGCTACATAATGCACAGCCATTAAAATTAGGTTTATGAAAAATCTCACCTGAGTACACTCATTGTATAAAGTAAGAAAAAGCATAATATAAAGAGTTCAGTTTCTTAAAAAGGAATTTTCATTCAATATGGCCTAATGGTCAAAACCTTTTCAAACATATAGTTCCTAAAATAATGACTTCCCAAACGTTCTTTTAATAGGCAATATGTTAAGCCAACAGAACACCGGGAATATGTTGTATTTTATTCAGTTTATTTGAGTCAGTGCATTCCTGAGACTCAGGCGATTGGACCATTTTTTACAAATAAGCAAACAAAGATTGATCTTGATTAGATTGATGTGGTTGTGAGGTGAAAAGAACCCCATAAATGTCTAGGCTTGGAGGGAAGCACTCTGAATCCAGACATTTTACATAATCTATGTGGTCTTCTCAGTTGAAAGACAAGGACATGTGAGGGAAACTCCTTTGTGGGGAACTTAATGTTTTTCTGTTCCCACTACGGGACTGAATATCAACATGATGTGTTTCCCAGCACACACTCTGCATAATTCATCGGCGCTGCGGGCTTTACCTCCCAACGCAAACAATCCATATTGCTGTTCTTCCTCTTCAGCCTATTTAAATTTTTTTTTATAATTTTATTGAATCATAATTGTGTACATTGGTGCAATCATAGGGCACAATATGCCTCATATGCAATCAGAAATATTTTGATTGTACTGTTACAGATAGCCTTCATAGCATTTTCTTTCTTCAGCCTATTTAAATACCAACCGAATGAAAGTGTTAGGAGCTGACAATTACTTTAATAAAGAATTAGCGATAACTTCAAAATACCGAAAATGTCAAAATATCCTGTATATTTTCTTTTTTGCCCATCATATCTAGAAGAATTAAGGGAGTCATGATTAGGATTTCAGGCTGTCAAACATATTCTTGGGTATTATTTGCCTAGAAATCAGCTGTACTTGTTCTGTATCAATGCATATTAGGTCTTTCTTCCTTCTCATTCTCTTCGAAATTAAATGCATTATTTAACTCATCATGAGAAATAATGTCATGCTTTTAATAATGGAGAAACAATAATACCATGTAAAGGTACAAGAATTAATTACTAAAGCCACGATCAATGTTTAAACATTTATTATGTCATTCTTTATCATCTTTGGCCATTTTTCTCTACGCAAACGTGACCTTTAGAAGTCACATTTTCAAAACTCGTAGATGTTTAAAAAAGTAATATTTGCATAGTTTGGGCAAACATTTCCATCCTCAACATGCTGGAAATCAATAGACCTAAAATGTCAAAAGGAAAAAATCCCACCAGATTCCAAAGTTCGGTTAGATAGCTTGCCCACTATTGCATTAGTTTCAAGCAGTTTTATTGGCGTCTAGACCTCTGAGTCAGAAAAACCTACCAAAAATTCCACAGACTGGAAGGAAAAAAAATAATAAAAACCTTTGGGGTTGAACAAAATGTGTACCAATCACTGTTCTTTAGCAGAAAATTCATTGCTACAATTAGCTGCCAGCAATTTGCCAACACTATCTTTCAAGAGACAAAATCCACCATAATTTATTACTTCTATTTGAGGAGATGATAATGAACATTCATGTCTTTTCTTTTTCATTTTCAAGAGTACAAGTTGAAATATGTTTGGCTTTAATTCTATAAATGCTAGTTGTGTGCCTATTTTTCCATGACAGATATATGATGTAAGAAAAAAATTGCAACTTGTTCATTAACTCATTCACTCAACATTGCTTCCGTTGCCCAACTCTTTAAATGAATTTACATAGAAATGATAAAATCTCTAAAATAAGTGCAACAATGTACTTACCATAAAATTAGACTTGAGTATGAAAAAGAATTTGGAGCATGTTTTATTGGAAACATTTAAAATGTCAAGTTGAGAGGATGATGAAACAAGACATTTTTATAGGGGGTAAGGTTTTGTGTTGGGAGTAACAATATTAGTTAGAAACTGGATATAAAGCAACAGTATCAAAATTCACAGGTAAATTAATAGTCTAAAGATCCACAGAGAAACTATTTCTCACTCATATTTTACACTGGAGTGGTATGGGTACAATTTATTTTTATGCTTGCTGTCAAGCCTAAGTGATAATTTTGTAAATTTATTCTTTTTATATATGCCTTACAAGAGAAGTGGGAAAGAAGATATGAGATAGAAGAATGAGTCTCCAAGGGGACACTATTGGCCTCAAAGCAGGATGCAGGCTGGAGGAGAAAAGAAAGAAAAGGCTCTTGTGCAACTTGCTTATTGTGAAAAGTCATATGATTTCAGCAGATTGCCAAACTTTCCATAAGTCTTAGCAATCAATGTTCATTGTGTGTAATGAAATTCCTCTTTTAACATAATTCCCCAAAGTGCCTGGGATTTGTTATAAGAGGATTCCATTCTGCTAAGTAACATTCAAACAGGAAATAGAAATCGGGTGAAAGTCCGTTGACCTATGCATGGCATTGATCGAACCAAATTCTTAAAAATTAACAAAAAACGGTTTACCTAATTCTTTCCTGTAAAAAAGAAATTCATTTAGGAACAACGTCCACACTGTGAAATCTTTCTGAAGTTCTATTTTGGTTGTATGTGTTATAGAAGGTATGTGCACAGAGGCTTCCTTATCTTTGTTTTCCAATTACAGTTGTTACCAAAGAGTATTATTTTTGCATCTTATCATTCTTTTAAATTCTTTTAATTCATTCTTTTAAAGTTCATATCCCCATGATCTTGGGGATATGTGTAGAAAATTCCATCTTCTCACAATCAGATCCAAACCTTGCTATTTGTGAGTCAAAGCAGAAAGAATTTGAAAAGAGTGAAGAGGAAAAATAGCCATCCACTCATCAAAAAGCATCAATAAACAGAGTGTTTCATTTACTGATCAAACAGTATAATAACTAGCAAGAATAAAAGTCATAAAACTTTACCTCCAATCTAATGAAGCAGATAGTCTATGAAGATAATTCCAGAATCACCAGTCTCTAACTTTTGGCTCAAGTTTGACACAGGAAGTTTTTTATGAAGCGGATATTCTATGAGATAATTCCAGAATCGCCAGAGTCTCTAACTTTTGGCTCAAGTTTGACACAGGAAGCTTTTTCTTGATCACTTATTATGTACCTTTTTGCCCTCTTTCTCAGTCTTCCCAGTTTCAGGAACCCCTTCTTGTCATGTTGCAGGTGTGAGGGAACACAGCTAGACCAAGCTCTTACATTAAAATATACTGATTCCTTGCTCTCATAAAAATCTACCTATGATTGGGCAGCACTTGTGGCTCAAGGAGTAGGGCACCAGCCCCATATACTGGAGGTGGTGGGTTCAAACCCGGCCCCAGGCCAAAAATTGCAACAACAACAACAACAACAAAAATCTACCTATGATCAACCTCAAGCTCTTGGTTTTCACTACTTACCTAATCCACTGAATAATCAATCTTTGATATTGGTTACTGATAATGGCCTAGTTTTTGCCCTTTTTATATTGCATGTGCTATTTAATAATGACTTGGTGCATAGTACTTATTTGAAAATAAGTAATAATTGCATGAGTTCTGTGAAAGAGAGTTTGGGCACTGAAAAATACAAGTTTTTAGTCCTGCCCTATCTTCGTGACCTGGAACAAATCATATGATCTTCTGGAAACTCATTATGCTCACCGGAAACTAAGTAAGTACTACTTAGCTTCACAGAAGGGTAGTCTAGGAAAAAGTGTTCAGTGACAGGAATTACAAAATTCAAAGACCACTGATATTAAGTATGCAAAGTGAGAAAGTGAGGCCAGGGACAGTGCCTCATACCTGTAATTCCAGTACTCTGGAAGGCCAAGACAGGTGCATTGCTTGAGCTCAGGACTAGCCAATTGTGTGGAGGGTGCCTTTAGTCCCAGGTACTTGAGAAGGAGAGGCAGGAGGATAGCTGGAGATCAAGAGTTAGAGATTGCTGTAAGCTATGATGCTATGGCACTCTACATAGGGCAACAGAGCATGGGTGGTAATGTGGGAGAACAAGGTCGAGGGAGTAGAAGCAGAAGAGAGCACCCTTTTGAAGTACTTACATACATTGAATTTTTATGAAATGTTTTTGTTGATAAGGATCAGTCAGGGGATGTGGATTATGAGAAAAAGGAAAGATAGAAGACATGGATACTGAAGAGGGTATGTATGCAGGGAGACCACAATGCATTTGGGGAGCCCCAAAAGTCTGCTGAACAGCAGCAGCACAGGCTTTGGAAAAAAGACAAGAAATGTCTTGCTGAGGACTGACCTTCCCTCTACAGGGAGCCTGTACAAAGAAAGGTCTCTAGGGCAACGAGCCCTTTAGAGGTGTGCTGGAAGCAACATGTGCTTCAGGCTCTCAACGAAAGAAAACCAATCTGCTGGGACTGAAATAAGAACAACTTTCCCCCCCCAAAACGCCCACTTCCAAAATAAGTATGGAGTTAGCCTGTCTGCCCTAAGGGACCTGGAGACTTAATTGCCTCCTGTGGAAATGGTGTGCATGGTCAAACCAGCTGTCTCTTGTATACTGCTTCGAAGTCTTGTTCCTTGGTCTATGAACTGCATCTCAGTTCCTTAGTTTATAAATGGCTTTGGTGGACTCAAGTAGCTACAAAAGTTAAATAGTAGTTTAGCTGAAATTGTAAGTACCATGAGAATAACGATTCAGAGTACCGTTTTTGTGACTTTTCATTTGGTAATTTAATGTAGGTAATAAATACTGAGTTAACCCTGCATTAGGTGGCAGTGGTCCCCTGTGCCCACTCTATCTTGTCCCTTGTCTTTATTTCTTTCATTCTCCTGTCCCTGCCTAGCCTTTGGGATATCCACAGGTTGTGTGAGGGCTGGCCCCTACAATAGAGTGAATCTCTGTCTCAAAAAAAAAAAGTATGCAAAGTGCTTAATAATTAAAAAGTGCTATGCAAACATGTAATGTCATTCCTACTATTATTATTCTAGGTAATTTTACATATCCCCCCAAGCATATAAAACTCTCCAGAAGGAAAATGGAGGTAACTCTGAGTATCTCCTGAGCTTTTTAAGAAATAGTGTCCACAGAAGTCTTTCAATTTTTCTTTTACTTTAAGCACAAAAATCACATAAAATCCATGGATGTCACTTTATGATGAGCTAGTCATTACTGAATAATTAATAAAATAAATTTTTAAAATTTACAAGGAAAAAAATCAGCAAGATGTTAATGATAAATGCCCTCTTCTCTTTTCATCTTCTCTTTCTACCTATATGTTCAACACTTCTAGAACAAAATTAACTTTTTAACATTAAGAAAACCATAGGAATTATGGAATTTAAAAAACCATTGATATTGTTTTCATCAATCATTTATGTAAAAAGATTATGGATTATATCTATGAAGTTAAAACATCACAGTCAACACTACTGCTTGGCATTTTCTTTTTGAGGATTTTCCTTCTGTTGGTTTATTATTAATAAATGGATTTACCTAGCAAGTCCAACCCGTGTATATACCAAAAAAGAGGAGGAGAGGGCAATTCCAGAAAAATGACTTGCTTATTTGAGGGAGGATAAAATCCCAAAGCTAAATGTTGCTTTTACCTCACTTAAATATTCACAAACTGTCTGAGAAATATTCCAAGCATAGGGCAAGCCACTAAGGAAAACAGTTTCCAAGACTCTGTTATCCTCTTACTAATATACACCACTCAACATGGAAAGTTTGCAAATACAGACAGCATGTGTTGAAACTACTCTAAATGATTTTCGACATTTGTGGCCTGTTTATATTTTTGCAGGATATGACTCAAAATTTATTTTGAAGTATTTGGTGTTCCTTGTAGTAATAAAGAAAAAAAGTTCTGTTTTGCTCCTTATTACTATTTAGATAAAGTCACAATTTTCTCCTTGATGTACTAAAAATATCATCCCAAGAAACACTACAGGACAGGGAATTTGCATCATTTATCATTTTTCAAATGTAATTAATTTTCATTTTAATCTGTCTTTTCCTCAAAGTTAAAGTGGTCACCATCCACAAATTGTCCTTCTCAAGGTCCCGACATTTGTTCATTGATTTGTGTATTGTTTATTTATCCTGTTTATTTCCAAACAAGTTTAAAAAGGTAATTTGACACCAAATGAGATTGGAGAATTTTCAAGAATTTAAGATCTGATGAAAGATCAACAAAAACAAACAAAATTGACCTGTAACAAGGTCCTTCCCCACTGGAAGAACACTCTGTGGAAAGAAAGCAATCTCTAAGTGTTAGTTTGAAATCATTTAGCAAATGTTTGATCAAACACAGCTCGTTTCTCTTTTATTCTTTGGGTTGTTAAATATTATTAAGCAAACTAAATTCTATGGATAGGCAACATTGATTTAAGAAAGCAATGACAAAAATAATCTAATAGTATCTATTTAGGAATGGGGCAGAAATATGAACTTTGGGGCGGCTCCTGTAGCTCAGCGAGCAGGGCGCCGGCCCCATATACCGAAGGTGGCGGGTTCAAGCCCGGCCTCGGCTGAACTGCAAAAACAAAAAAATAGCCGGGCGCTGTGGCGGGCGCCTGTAGTCTCAGCTACTAGGGAGGCTGAGGCAAGATAATCGCTTAAGCCCAAGAGCTGGAGGTTGCTGTGAGCAGTGTGATGCCACGGCACTCTACCCAGGGCGATAAAGTGAGACTCTGTCTCTACAAAAAAAAAAGAAATATGAACTTTGATGTAATTTACAGCTGATAAAACAAATCTTTGCAGGAAGTGATGAATGACAAATTATCACAATCTAAATGATAATATGCTTTATCATCATGAGATTATGGAGACATACTAACTTTTATAACTGGTAAAAACATTCCTTAAGAAAAAGAAAATTGGCTTGGCACCTGTTGCTCAGTGGTTAGGGCACCAGCCACATACACCAGGGCTGACAGGTTTGAACCCAGCCTGGGCCTACTAAATAACAATGACAACTACAACAACAACAACAACAAATCAGCTGGGCATTGAGGTGGGCACCTATAGTCCCAGCTACTTGGGAGGCTGAAGCAAGAGAATCACCTACACCCAAGAGTTTGAGTTTGCTGTGAGCTGTGATGCCACAGCATTCTGCCACGGGTGATATAGTGAGACTCTGTCTCAAAAAAAAAAAAAAAAGAAGAAGAAGAAGAAAAGAAAAGTAATGCAGCAATAGATTATAATCCAAAAATAATATTTGTCCCAATCACATGCCCCATTATACTTTATACTCTATGATGTGGAAACACGACTTAGAATCTCAGATTTGGTTGTGTCATCAGACATGTTACCAGGGACTTGGCAAACAAGAATGTGTTCAGAGAGAGCATCAAAGACATTGAAATTTTTCAAAACTACAAAATGTAAGTATTGGTTAAAAGAACAAATAAGCAAGTCATTTTTCTGGAATTGGTTAAAGGAACATATTGAAAAATTCAAGTTCTCAAATGGAACATGCTGATGGCTTCTAATATCTGAACATCTATCAGTTAAGTGTAAGAAAGATTAGATATTACTCCAGGAATAAAATTGGGACTAATGGTTGTGAAGAATGGAAGAAAATACCTAATAAATAGGAATAAATGGTCTCTAAAAGAAATGAGAACACACTGGAAAGGTCAAGGATATGCAGTCCAAGGGAAATTGACCAGTGCCCTCTCCTGACATCACTGATCTTTCAGCTCTGGACCTTGGCCCAGTTACTGAGCTGCTCTGAGCTTCTGTTTTCTCATGTGTGGATTCAGGCATTGGACAGAGTTGTGACTGCAGCTTGGAAAGGAAGAGGAAATGCTAAACCAGATGGTCGCCAGAATCTTCTATTTCAAAGATTCTGTCATTTCATAATAAAATATAGTTTTCATCTCATGGTGAGAAATTATTGCTAAACTACATCTTTCATTCAACTTACATGAAGTATGAACCTACTAAACTCCCCAGGTACTTTTCTGGGGACGCAAAAGAGGAAAAACAAAAGGTCAAGAATTCTTTCCCTTCTATACCTTTTATTACAGTAAAAAGGTGGCCAATAAATGAAACAAATGAGTAAACAGCATACTGGAGATCATAAGTACTATATAAATAACAAAGACAGGAAATACAAAATTTTAAGTAGAGGTGAGGAAAATGCAATAAGACAATAACATACAAGCAGAGATATGTTAATGTCACCAGTAATTTTTAAAATTAATTTTATTATAAACTACATTGAAAAATGTGGTACCTTTAATTAAATCCTAGGATCTAAATAATTTTTCAAGTAATGTAATCTCATCACAGAGTGTTAGGGACTGAATTATGTCCCCTTAAAATTCATATGCTAAAGTCCTAGCCCCATTATCTCAGAATGTATGTGGAGACAAGATCTTTAAAGGGATAATTAAGTTGAATTAGGTTATTAGGTTGGATGTGTATCCAGTCTCCCCGGCAATATTGGTGATGCTTCACTGGTGATAGAAGAGATTAGATCACAGACATGTACCTGGGGAAAAAGATAAGAAGACGCAGGGAAAAGACAGCCAACTACAAGGTAGATGGGGAGACCGCAGAAGAAACCAGCCCTGCCGACACTTTGATCTTAGACAGCCACCTCCATAATTTTGAGAAAATAAATTTTTGTTTAAGCTGCCCAGTCTGTGCTACTTTGTTATAGAAATTCTAGCAAACTAACACAGAGAACATTAAAGCAAATAGACCCCATCAAATATTATGTTTAAGACAATACAAGTTTGCATGAGTCATTTTTGTAGTAACTCAGAATCTTTCATAAACTATAGTTAGAACATATGTAGAGATTTCAGATTCTTTGTATTTATTCTTATAACTTAAAATTGCATTAAAATTTTTCAGACTATTTATGGGGTACATAGTGGTAGTGTAATACATATGCTGTAGTGATCAAATCAGGCTAATTAGTATATCCATCATATCAAATATTATTTCTTTATTTTAATATCCCTCTAGCTATTTGAATCTGTATATTATTATTATTAACTCTAGCTGTGCTATAAAGCTTGTTCCTTCTGTCTAGCTGCATAGGTTCAAATATTATGCCAATAAAATTTTTGTTTAAGTTTTGCAGAGGTTGAGAAAAATTACTTGAATAATACATAAGGAAAATTAGAAGTTCAGGTATAATCAAGATAATTTGGAAAAAGAAGAAGGTAGATTTTCTAATGAACATAAATGTGTTGTAATTATTAATACAATTCAAAGAATGGAATTTCCTTTTATTTATTTATTTATTTATTTATTTATTTTTTATTAAATCATAACTGCATACATTAGTGCAATCAAGGGGTACAATGTGCTGGCTTCATATACAATCTGAAATGTTTTCATCAAACTGTTTAACATACCCTTCATGGCATTTTCTTAGTTATTGTATGAAGACATTTGTATTCTGCATTTAGTAA
>CAUYON010015999.1:0-62521 GCA_963573935.1 Arctocebus calabarensis | reverse complement strand
GAGCTGAGCTGACAGGCTTGGCTTATAGATAGAAAAGGGCCAAAGTTGTATAGTGATCAAGAAAATGCCATGAAGGCTATCTCTAACAGTATGATCAAAATATTTCTGATTGTATATGAAGCACACTCTGCCCTATGATTGCACCAATGTACACAATTATGATTTAATAAAATTATTTAAAAAAAAAAAAAGAAAAGGGCCAAAGAATTTGAGAACAGAGAACCAAAAGCAGATAAATGGTTTCCAAGTCAGTTTCCTTGTCAAGGTTAAAGCAGACTAGTTATGCTGGCTGAAACTGGCCGGTTTGGGGACCTGACTGTGTGCTTCCTTTCTCCACCCTCTCCCTCTCCGTTTCTTAGAAGAGTCAGGTAAATAGCTTAGTTTGGGCTTAAGAGTGGGGGAAGTTCAGCATGAGAAATGCCACTTTTATTTAGTCTGTTGGGGCCTAATTCAGGAGCTCAATCCAAACCAATGGCATCCTGTAAATTTTATGTAACAATTAACTATTTGTGTGTTGTACAACTAACTGTTGCGTTTTGAGGGGTTTTCTCCCTTTTAGGTAGATGCTGGAGTTGAACTTCTGTCCTCAAGTGATGCTCTCACCTCATCCTCCTGTAGTATTGGGATTATAGGCGTGGTGGCCAACCGAAAGAGGTGTTAATGTGGCCTCGGTAGTGGTCCTTTGTCAGATAGATGTGTGGTGTGTAAATATTTTTTCTCAGTGTGTAGCTTGTTTTTTTCATCCTTTTAACAGGGTCTTTAGTAGAACAAAAGTTTTCAATTTTGGTAAATTTTATCTATTTTTCTCTTATAGATTATGATTTTGGCTATCCCTAAATTCCCTAAAGTTTCTTCTATTTTTTCCCCTAATTTTTTTAGTTTTATATTTAAGTTAATGATCTGTTTTTACTTAGTTATTATATAAATGTGAGGTTTAGGTCAGGGTTTTATTTATTTTTTGTTTATGGATGTGCAGTTGTTTCAGTAACATGTTTAAAAGGCTGTCCTTCCTCCCTTGAATTCCTTTGTGAAAATCCATTGGGTATAATTTTGGGGTCCATCTCTAGATTCTATATTCTGTCTCATCATCCTCTGTGCACCATGTAGTCGTGGTTGCTGGAGTTGTATAGTAAACTTAATACCAGGTGGACTGATTCCTCCCAATTTATTCATCTTTCTGAAAATTATCATAGCTATTGTTCTTTTGCCTTTCTATATAAATTTTTAAGTAATCTTGTCTATAGCTAGAGAAGAATCTTGCTGGGATTTGGGTGGGAATTATGTTAAACCTATGTATTCAAGTGGGAAGAATTGATAACTTCAATAGGTGAGTCTTCCAAACTATGAGTGTCGAATGGGTTTTTCTTTTTTCTTTTTATTTTGTTTTTGAGACAGTCTCCCTGTTGTTCCTGGCAGAGTCCTGCAGTATCATGGCTCAACTCTTGGGGCCAATTGATCCTCTTGGCTCAGCCTTCCAAGTAGCTGGAACTACAGATACCTGCCACAACACCCAGATTTTTTTTCTGTTTTTAGAAGAGTCTGGGTCTCGCTGTTGCTCAGGCTGGTCTCAAACGCTTTAGTTCAGGCAATCTACCCACCTCTGCCTCCCAAGGCTTTTTCTTTTTTTTTTTTGTACGAAAGGTCTTTATTGGTGGGGGATGCTGCAGAGGAGCATTTGGGGGGTGAGGGAGAGAGAGAGAGAGAGATGGGGGGGAGAGAAGCAGAGAGAGAAAAAGCCCAAGGCTTTTTCTTTTTGAATGAAAGCTTCAGACACAGAGAATTGTGATGCCCCCTGTTGACATTTATCCGAGAGATGATAAATCCACGGACAGTATCAGCAGGCTGATTGCATCTTGTTCACTTCCTCTTTTTTTGTATTTGTTTTTAATTCATAGGCCTATGAAAGGAGGTTCCCTACATGTCCTTTGATTCCAATGTTTGTGGACAGTGACACTGTGAATGAGTTCAAGAGTGAAGATGGAGCCATTCATGTCATAGAACGGCGCTGCAAACTGGACATAGATGCCCCCAGACTGCTGAAGAAGGTGACTAAAAAGGACGTCTCAGAGGGCAGTCTGAGATGCAGCTTCCAGCTTCTGGTGCAATTGGGTATTATTAATAAATCCTTTTTCTCTTTATGTCTTTAAAGATTGCCGGAGTTGATTATGTTTATTTTGTCCAGAAAAACTCACTGAATTCTCGGGAACGCACTTTGCACATTGAGGCCCACAATGAAACGTTTTCCAATCGGGTCATCATTAACGAGCATTGCTGCTACACCGTGAGTAATCTATCATTTAGCGGAGGCTAGCAAGAAGGCGTGGACAGGCGCTGTTCTAAATAACACATCCCTTTGTGTTGGAGGGCTGTTCTTCATGGATATTGTTACTCCTTTCTGATGAGCGAGAGCAGTAGGTTCACAGGTGCAGTCTCCTGCAGAGTGGGCCACGCAGTGTGGCAATTAAGGCAGCCAAGTGATGCCTTGATTTGTTTTTAACTGTTTACTTTCCCACGCCACTTCTTTCCTGGTCCCGCTGTAATATTTGAGGGTTAGAAATATATCCTGAAGGACCAAGATGCTGTGCGCCTTTAAGATTAGAGCCGGCAGTGTCATCTGTCTTAGCATCTTCACTGCTTTCCTCCCTGCTTCAAGAACTTCTTTTCAAATTGTTAGAATGGGTCCTGCCAGGTCTTCGTGCTTCTTCTCTTGTCCCCCTGCAGGGTATCCTCAGCACTGAATCCAAAGTGATCATTTAAAGTATGTCAGATCACATCACCTCAAAACCCTGTAACTTTTCCACAGTTCACTCAGAGGAAAACCCCAGAGTCTTTCCGTAGCTCACATGGCTCTGCGTTCTCTCTCGATCACATCTCTCCTGTCCTTCCTTTGGTGTGCCCAGGCCTGCTGGCCTTCCTGCTGTACCCTGGCCATGAGGCAGGTCTCCCCCAGGGGCTTGGCTCTGAGTGGTGATGCCGGGATTGTTCTGCCCTCCTTCCTGAAGCCAGCGCTGCTGCTCTGGTCAGTTCTGCAGCCTGCTGTCCCACTCTGGTCCTTGTAACCCTCCTCCAGCGCTGCAGCACTTACCTTGCAACAGTCTTGTCGTTCTCTTGCCTGTAATGCTTCTGCTCCATCATCTGGCTTCCCATCAGAGACAAAGGGTTTTTCTGTTTGTAACAGAGGACACAGAACAAGTATGTTGAATGCATGAACGAACCAAGAGTGAAAATGAAGCTCTCCTTGTATGGTCATTTTTAGACTATTTTGGAAAAATTATTGGGTTATTTTCATGATTTTGCTGTGTAATTTTTTTCATCTTCTGTTTTTATGGTAGTAACATTTTTATTAAAATAAGTGTTCTTCTGGTTACCAGTTAACTGAAGAGCTGACAGGTGATAACTCAGTTGTTGGTATAGTTGGTGGGAATGCTTTCTCTGTCTCTGCAGGTTCACCCTGAAAATGAAGATTGGACCTGTTTTGAACAGTCTGCAAGCTTAGATATTAAATCTTTCTTTGGTTTTGAAAGTACTGTGGAAAAAATTGCAATGAAACAATATACCAGCAATATTAAGAAAGTGAGTTGATCTTAGGATTCCCTGAGCTGATTGGGTTGGCAGTTGTTTTGGACGGCTGGGAGGAGTCAGCCCCTGCTTAAAGGTGATGCTTGGGCCCTGCCCCGTCCCTCATCTTCAGGTGATGGGTCCAGGTTGTTAGTTGCTGAGGAAGGAGCACGTGGCTGTAGCCACAGCACTCTGCTGGAGTTGCCCGGGAGAGTGGAAGTTGGGTGGCAGCACAGCGGCTGCCCGCTCCCACCCAGGCTCTGCTGGTGAGGGATCCCGTTACACTGAGGGATTCTCACCAGATAGGCTCCCAGGGATCCCCAGCCCTTGGGTTATTGGTTTCATCTTTCAGGGAAGACCCTTCCTCCTCATTTGTGTGCTGCTACTCACCAGTTACTATGAATTGTGGTTTCGAAATTTCTCATGAAGGATTTTGAAGGCTTGTTTTATTTTCAGGGTACTGTATTAGAAAGAATTAGAGCTGACACATAAAGCATAGTATATAAGTCTAGTAAATTAGTGTTTTATAATAGTCTTATACAAATTTCCATCTCCTTACATATTATTTCCTTAACCTACGAGAAGAAGAAGTCAAACAGTTAAGAAAAACTAAAATGCAAAGACATTTGGCTTTTCTTCTTTCTATTTTATAACAATTCAGTTTTATTAGTATTTTAAAAACTTGTGAGGGTTAAATCATTTGAATATTGAATATATACATATTCACCTTTAAAATGGGTTTTGTTTTAAAGGGAAAAGAAATCATTGAATACTACCTTCGTCAGCTGGAGGAGGAAGGCATAACCTTCGTGCCCCGCTGGACTCCACCTTCCATCACACCCTCTGCAGAATCATCTTTGTCATTGTGCAAGAAACAAGCAGTGGCCACAGCCATTGTCATCCCGGACGCTGCCCTCCAGGAAGGGCTGAGCAGTGAGGCCCTCGGCAGCCCAGGCGGGGCACCTGAACCTGTGGTGGGGACCCCTGATGGTAGGTCTGAAAGGTGCTCAATTCTGAGAGCAGGACTAGGGCACTGAACGGAGTCTTTTCCCTCCGCTTACTCCATCTGTTCAGATATCATGTGAAAACAAGATCTGGCCCTTGTCCTTTAGCGTATGTAATGTACTCTTTTTAGTTTTTTGGCGAGTTTTTTTAATAGGCAGGAAGTGACATCAAGTTATTCTTTTATTGAGATCCCAAAATTATTTTTTTTCATTTACGTCAGGTGAAGGTACCTTCAGTGAATGTGAGGCAACAGTCCTCTCAGCATAAAGATAACATCATCTTGCATTTTGTATGCTTACTGTGTGCCAGGTACTGTTCTCTTTACTCAGCTACTGAAGGGTCCTTGTAGGTGGAAATAGTTATGATCCTCATGTTATATATGTGTGCTGACTGAGGCCCGAAGAACTCGAGTAAAGAGCCTAGAGTCAGGTAGGCAGTGGCCTGGCTCCACAGTCTGCGGTTAGCCCCAGTGCTGCCTGTTGTGTGTGTCACTCACACACACACACACACGCAAAACCTTTATATTTTAAAGTATACCGTAATGGCCATTGTATAGAGTTCAGAAAACATAGGAAAATATGAAAACACAAAATTCTGCCACTTAGAAGTTTCGTTAAGATTTATATTTCTGTCTGTCCTTCTCTGCAGCTAAACTCTTCCATTTGTTAGCTCTCAACAGGTGGTGGGTGTGGGCAGATGGTTTAGAATACATTTTATTTTTCACCTTTTGAATTCTTTTGGTTGTACTTATTTTGCTATCTCATTCTTTTTTTTTTTTTTTGAGACAGAGCCTCAAGCTCACCCTGGATGAAGTGCTGTGGCATCACAGCTCACAGCAACCTCCAGTTCCTGGGCTCAAGCGAGTCTCTTGCCTCTGCCTCCCAAGTAGCTGGGACTATAGGCGCCCGCCACAATGCCTGGCCATTTTTTGGTTGCAGCCGTCATTGTTGTTTTGGCGGGCCCTGGCTGGATTTGAACTTGCCAGCTCAGGTGTACGTGGCTGGCGCCTTACCCCGTTGAGCCACAGGCGCCGAGCCTTGCTATCTCATTCTTGCAGTTTGTTACCTTATCATGAAAAAGATTTCTTGAATTCAAAATAGGGTTAAGTGCAGTTTTAAAAATATATATCTAAAAAAAATAAAATATATATCCTGTAGGGACTCTGTATAACTTGGAATTAAATAGTCATTAAATATCTGTCATGACCATTGTTCTGTCGTGCCTAGTTTTGAGACTTGGGGAAGGGTAACTGAATCAGAAAGTTCACCTGTGGTCAGTCAGTGGTTGAATCTAAGGACTTATCACTGCTCCAGGGTGTCTGGTTTAAACCTGCTGTCCCTACAGTCTCCTGCACCTCTAAGACCACGTTAACCTCACTGAGCAGCAGGACTTCAGAACCCTGACGTGCAGTGGACTGTGTTGTAAATATGTTGTGTTCCTTGTGTCTAGACAAACTGGATGCAGACTACATCAAGAGGTACCTGGGCGATTTGACCCCCCTGCAGGAGAGCTGCCTCATCAGGCTTCGCCAGTGGCTTCAGGAGACCCACAAGGGCAAGGTGAGTATTGGCACCAGCACACAGGGTACGGTCTGCAAGAAAGCTGCAGACTCTCTCGCCCTGTCTGTAGTTTCTAAGAGCAAATATTCCTGATTGACATACTGGAAATGTTCTTCCGATCTCAAAATTGCTGAATTTGTATCTTGTGTGTGGCTTCTGAGTCCTTGGTGGCAGGTTGTAATACATGCCCTTCCAAATATAATTAACTATATATTTTTAGACTGTACAGGGAGAGAGTGATCTAGGTTAAAGGTCAGATTACAAAGCAATAGTGTCTTCCAAGCATTCATACATTTAAATTTCAGAGGTTTAAAAGGCATTCTGAGATTAGAAGTGTTTGAGCTTGAATTTGGAAAATTTTATGTTTTTGTTTTTGAGACAGAGTCTCACTTTGTCACCCTCAGTAGAGTGCCATGGTGTCAGAGCTCACAGCAGCCTCAAACTCTTGGCTTAAGTGATTCTCTTGTCTCAGTCTCCTGGGTAGCTGGGACTGCAGGCACCCACCACCACGCCTGGCTATTTTTAGAGATGAGGTCTCTCTCTGGCTCAGGTTGGTCTGAAACTTGATAGCTCAGGCAGTCCACCTGCCCTGGCCTCCCCGAGGAATTTGGATTTTTTTTTTTTTTTTTTTTTTGAGACAGAGCCTCAAGCTGTCACCCTGGATAGAGTGCTGTGGCATCACAGCTCACAGCAACCTCCAATTCCTGGGCTCAAGCGAGTCTCTTGCCTCTGCCTCCCAAGTGGGCTGGGACTACAGGCGCCCACCACAATGCCCGGCCATTTTTTGTTTGCAGCCGTCATTGTTGTTTGGCAGGCCGGGCTGGATTCGAACCCACCAGCTCAGGTATATGTGGCTGGCGCCTTAGCCCGTTGAGCCACAGGCGCTGAGCTGGAATTTGGAATTTTTTGATGACATTTTACCCTCAAGAGGAATTAGATTTTATAATAAGTGGCCAGTAAAGGCTGGTTTGCACATCTAGCAAGTTACCATTGCATGTTGCTGGCCTAATGTCTAATTTTGTCAGTCCCGATTACTAGAGACCAAACAACTATACTGTTTAATTCTAGTCATGCAGAAAATAACCATAATGATAATAGCTACCCTGTGTTGTGTGCCACGTACTAGACCCCGTTTTAAGCTCTTCATTAAATCCTCCTAACAGCTCTAGGTGCTGTTTCCCTTATCTCCGTTTTACATAGGAGGAAACTGAGGCACAGAGACGTGATCCGCCCAAGATCGCTTAACTAGCAAGTGGTGGGTCAGGATTTGAACCAGGCCTTTTGTTCTAGAACGTGCATGTGTAACTGCTTCCATGTAACCACTTCTGTGTAACTTCCATGCGGTTCTTTGTGAGTGAAGAGGCAGCTGGCAGTAGTGCCTGCAGAAGGCCCTGCACGTTAGCCGCCCCTTCCCCACCAGTCTGTCTCTAGATTCTGACTTTTCATTTAAGTCATTGCCTTAAGTGATGTATATACA
Source organism: Arctocebus calabarensis (assembly GCA_963573935.1). Classification (NCBI taxonomy): domain Eukaryota; kingdom Metazoa; phylum Chordata; class Mammalia; order Primates; family Lorisidae; genus Arctocebus; species Arctocebus calabarensis. The sequence goes on along the minus strand of CAUYON010015999.1, from coordinate 54,922 downwards.
GGAAAGTACATGGATCATAATGATTGGTAAATTTATAATACTTCATAGAATTGAAATGTTTGCTTAAGAAATTATGTATGCTTTTGCTCTACTTTGCTGAAACTAGAATGGAATACTGTAAAGATTATTCCAACTGATAACAATGATTTTTTGAAGTGTTAAGGAACATTTTTCTGGTGATAGCTCATTTTGAATAGCAGCTCACTGTTGGTAAGAAGTGGGAGTTTTAGTCTTATTCTCCTAGCAACTTGGTGTTTTCCCTTCGTAACTTTTAATTTTGCTTAGAAACATCTTTTTCTCTTAATAGATTCCAAAAGATGAGCATATTCTCCGGTTCCTACGCGCTCGAGATTTTAATATTGACAAAGCCAGGGAAATCATGTGTCAGTCCTTAACCTGGCGGAAGCAGCACCAGGTAGACTACATTCTCGACACCTGGAACCCTCCCCAGGTCCTTCAGGATTACTACGCAGGCGGCTGGCATCATCATGACAAAGGTGAGGTGTGAACTTGAAACTGCATTTCTCTAGTTATGTCTTGGTATGTCATTGAAGATATCCTTGGAGACCTCCTTCTATAGACTTAAGGGGGCCCACGAGTGCGTTGTCCCTCCTCATTTTCAGAATTTGGAGACTTTCCCCAGCTTGAACACATGGGTGGTAAATCTCACTGTGGGCACACTCCCCACCCTCGGGCAGTGCAGGAGGGCTGTGGAACTCGGAGGGCAAATAACTTCGCTTCCCTAGTTTAGGGGAGTTAGTTTTGACCTATTAAAAACACTGAAGTGTCCGCAGCAGAGTTTTATCAATAACTTAGTGCTAATAAAGGAACTTTCCAGTGACTTAAACCTGTACACTGCTATAAAAATGCCTCGTCGGGTATTTCACAACACAGCAGTAATGAGCATCTGCTTTGGGAAGTAAGAAGAGCATAAAGGGATAGTGGGGCACTTAAGTTGAAGATAGTTTAAATGAGAAGTTGAATAAAAGGAAAAAGTTTTAAAATGAGAAATTTAGAACATAATTCATTTGAATTGCTTTACATGTCACACCTTACAAAAGACCTGCATTGTCAAAGATGTGCTCTGATTCCTGATCAGAGTTTGATAGCTGGTCACAGCTGAGTTGCAGGCATTGGAGGGCAGCCGTGAGGGATTGCTTAGACCTGGCCTCCTCTCCTGTCTCTGAACAAGGGCTCAGAACTAAGCTCTGACTTGTCTGTTTTTCTTGACTTAATCTTTTGTATTTCTCCAGATTATTTGTAGCTTTATTAATTTTTACCAGAAGCATGTAATATTTATACATATAAACCTGTATTGTTGACCACCTCCTTAAGCTGACCTAATTTTCATAGACTGGGTCGTACAGCAGGCCTCGTTCCTTGTGTTGGCCACCTCTGTAAGGGGACCACCTCAGCTGGCCACCTTAACAGAGGTGCTGCTGTATTTATTCTGCTTTGTGACCCAGTCCTTAAAAGGTTAAAAAGTTTGATAGTGGGACATTGACAGGTGTGTCTTACTAAATGATGGGGAAAACTTAGAAATTTGCCTTTCAACAAGCTTTTGGGGCACAGAAAACATTTTGCTTTAAGTAGGATAGTTTTGACTCTCTCTCCTTGGCTGTGGAGTCACTGGGGGGTAGATAAAAGGTAAACGTTGGTGCCTTTCCTCCTGTGTGAAGATGACACTTCTCCTCCTCCTCCACTAGCAATAGAAGACAAGTCTTAGTTCAGGACCACAGTTCTGCTACTCCTCTTTGACATCCCGTGGTGGGAGGCTAGGTGTGCTAGCACAACCTTTTCCCCCTCTGTGCAGCGTCCTAATGAGAGAGCATTATGTAATGAGCTCTACGCTGTGAAGAAGTAGAGAGTGCCAGCATGTTCCGCTTGGTACGGATTTCAGGATTTCCAGAACATTCTTATTTATGTTCGTCTTTAGAGTGGGAATTGAGGGAGGCTAGCATATTAAAAAATTGATGTTAACTTTTTAATAACTTGTGAAACTATTTTTCTAAGAAGAGAAATTTTAAAAGTACTCTGTATTCATAGAGAAAGTGTCTGTGGGTATTCTGGGGTTCCCTGCTATTGAAGATTGGGGCTTTTGTCCAGCCCTGCTTGTTTGGTGAGGGACTGGGTCCAGTAGGGTGGTTCCAGCCAGGCCCTGGTGGGGCTGCAGCTCGGCTCTCCCTCCCCACACAGCCGTCTTCAGGGTGCTGTGTCAGTTGGCTCTTGTCTTTTAGAGTTTTGGGGGGAAATTGATGGACAATCACCACACAATAGAAGTCAGTTGAACGTCAGGCTCCTCTGGAATATAGGAGAACACGTTTCCTCGGGGTTCTGCGAGTTGTTGGTTCAGCTTCGCGTTAGGGATGGTGTAGATAATGCCCTTCCTTCCCCTTTCCTGCAGACGGGCGGCCTCTCTATGTGCTCAGGCTGGGGCAGATGGATACCAAAGGCTTGGTGAGAGCCCTCGGAGAGGAGGCCCTGCTGAGATACGTAAGTGCTCGGCTGTGGGGACGCTGGGCTGCGTTTTGGCTTCACACTTCCTTTTTCTGCCAGCAGGATTGGTTTCTTGCAGTGGACCTGTTACAATAAACATGTATTGCTTTTGTAGTTAGAAAGGAAATATATGCTTTAATTTCAACAAAGGACACAAAAGTTATAAAAATGTTTTTCACAGTGAGGGCACCAGTGAACCAGTGTCCCTCCTCATGGTGCCTGCTTTGGAGCCGATTCTGGGCTGCCCTGTTCCCTTCACTCCCACGTCACAGTGGTCCCTGCCCTTCCTCCCCACTGTCCTGAGATGTTTTGCATGTCATATCTCTTAATTGTGTTCTTTCTGCTGGCATGTCCTTCATGCAGGCTCTTAGCCTTCGGTCTGGGATCTGGACCTTCATAAACTGCCAGCCTGTCTTCTCCCTGACTCCTGGCCCACCCCTTTCACCCTTTCCCAGAGAAGTGTGTGGGCCTTAATTTAAAAATAATCAGAAACTGAGGTCAGGCATAGTGACTCACACCTGTAAGCCTAGCACTCTTGGAGGCCGAGGTGGGTGGATTGCCTAAGTTCACAGGTTCAAGGCCAGCCTGAGCAAGAGCAAGACCCCATCTCTAAAAATAGCTGGGTTGTGGTGGGCACCTGTAGTCCCAGCTACTCGGGAGGCTGAGACAAGAGAATTGTTTGAGCCTAAGAGTTTGAGGTTGCTGTGAGGTATGACACCACGGCACTCTACCGATGATGACAAAGTGAAACTCTGTCTCAAACAAAAACAAAAACCTTAAAGGCCTGTCTGTAATTTCCTGCTAAGATTCCTGATGGGAGCCTCTTGTTATAGATTCTGCCAGGCTCTCCCACCATGTGTGTTTATGTGTGTGCACATACACATCCATGCGTGAACACACACACACACACATGGCAGGTATGTGTGGACTTCTAACACAGGGAAGGTTTTATTCATCTAAGTCGAAGGACTGTGAGTCTGTTCTGAGAATGCCTTTTCTCCTGGCTGCTGTGTGTGGAATCAGAATGTCCCCACGCTCCACAGGCTCTTCTCTCCTGCTATTCCACACGCATTTGTTCTGAAGACAGACCCCAGATGGAGCCCCCTGCTCACCTGGTGATTCCTCAGACCTGTTATTTCCCGTCCAATAGCCGTTACCTTCGCCATAGATGCTAGTGTTTCTTCTTTTTTGAGAGTAAAGGTTCTTTTCTGTTGTTGTTGGTAATGTGTTCGGCATGTGTGGATATGTAAGAAAGCTGACTGGCTCCTTCTCTGGTGTGCGCCTACCCGTGCTGTGCGTGTTAATGTCGCCCTCTTCCATAGCTCCATTCAGGAGTTTCAGCCTCCCTGGACTGATCCTGGTAAATCTTTATGGCCCTTTCATGTGTAGGTCCTCTCCATAAATGAAGAAGGGCTAAGACGATGTGAAGAAAATACAAAAGTCTTTGGTCGGCCTATCAGGTAGGCATGGGATTTTAAATATATTTCTAGTTGATTTTTAGAATGCATGTCTAGTAGTTTACTGTTTTCCAAGGTGTTCTAAAAAGTAGAAAGTAGATACATATGTAATATGGTCAGGGATGAGGGCAGTTGCTGGGTGTTGGCGCTTTTGTGCTCCCAGGCATTCCTGGCATGTCAGCCCGAGGGTGCGCCTGTCTGCTTGTCTGTGGCCCTCAGACTGCAGGCTGTCTGCTTGTTTGTTTTTGCTCCCTCTCCCAGACTATTCTGTGTTCTTGAACCATACTTCTAGTTACTACAAACTGTGGTGAAAATGTGCAGTGATTTGAGGTTGACATTGAGAAGGGTATAGGTGGCTCACTAGAATGTGAGTTCCATGAGGCAGAGGTTTGGAGGGTTTTTTCCCCTCACTGCTATATTCTTGGCTCTTGAGACAATACTTTACTCAGTAAATGTCTGTGGAAGAATAGCTCAGTGCAGTTCAAATGCAGTGCATATTAAGATGCCAGGTGTGTACCCTATTGGCATGCCTCGGAGAGCATTCTGTGGCCTTGCTTACAGAATCACGGAGCATGTCTGAAGGAGGTTTTTAGTCGTTGTCAGTCAGCCATAGAATGCTTTGATATTTTAAGGATTGATCCTACCATGCTAATTCTGTTTGTTTTACCCAAGAAATACAGAGTTCATAGCACTATACTTTTTAAAAAACTGGTATATATTTGGAAATGTTTATCAGTGACCAAACAGAAAAAAATATAGGACACAGTTTGCTAAATACTTCTCCGGGCAACCTGCAGCTCATGGACCTGCCTGGTGGACCTGGAAGGGCTGAACATGCGCCATTTGTGGAGGCCGGGGGTGAAGGCCCTGCTGCGCATCATTGAGGTGGTGGAGGCCAACTACCCCGAGACGCTGGGTCGCCTGCTCATCCTCCGTGCACCCAGGGTGTTTCCTGTCCTCTGGACGCTGGTGGGTGTGGAGCCTGTTTTGCGGTAACTTTTAGCATCTCTGGCCCTTTAGAAGGCAGATGCGTACACATTGAGATGCACGTGTCTATGACCTTCTGTTTTAACCTGTTAGGAAGAAACAAATGTGCCAAGAGAAAATTTCTTAAATTGTTTAAGGAGGGGAACAAAAGCAAAATTTTTCTGAATGTCCTGATGCCATGCAGACAGACTTTACAGAAAGTGTGTCCCTCCCTTCCTCCTGCCCTCCCATTTGTATCACATTATAATTTTATTCTTTGAAGGTGAGACAGCAAAGCAAATGTGACCACATGGTCTTCTCTACTCACTTCCAGGTTAGTCCATTCATTGATGACAACACCAGAAGGAAGTTCCTCATTTACGCAGGAAACGACTACCAGGGCCCTGGAGGCCTGCTGGATTACATTGACAAGGAGATCATCCCAGACTTCCTGAGTGGGGAGTGCATGGTAGGTTTGAGCACAGAGCTGCACACATGGCTGCTTGCAAGGGAAGGAGGTGGATGTGGGTTCACACAGATGATTCTGAGGACTTGTACTTTGGATTGTTTGTTTTTGTTTTGTTTTTCTTGGCTGTCATCTCTCTGATCCAAGGTTAAACTAAAGAGAACTATGTAGGTAATTGATAATGCACATTTTTTTATTATTAAATACAATCGAGAATTTGTTTTAGAATCTATTTGTAGTTGCTTTATATGTACAGCTTTTTATGTGTGAGTCAGATCTTTTAATTGTTTTAGAGGTGCTATGCATTAAAAAGAATACTATTCAAATCAAATCAATTCTCAAGATTTCTCCCTTGACAATAAGTAAATCAAAGTAACGTTTTTGAAATGGAAAAAATTAAGAGAAGTAGTTTTCTTTCATGTAAATTTGGAGTTTTTGATGCATTGAGACAATCAGTCAAAGGCCTCCACTTCTGTCTCTCGTGCATTGAGAAGCCTGTGCAGCCCCTAGCGCACATTTGCACCCTGGGAGAGTTCAAGAAACCAGCGTCTGTAGTGGTCCTAGGGACTTGCGTGGTGGCAGCTAAAGCCAACAGGGACTTGTCCTTCTTAGTAGGAAGGATGTTTAGTCATCCTTCATACAGAGTTAGCTTCCTAAGATGTGTGCCCTCTGGATTTGACTCCTGTATTTAGCTGGTTAGTTGGGCCTTCAGGGGAATCTTTCTGAATGGTCAGAGAAATTGAGAAAACAGAGGAGATTAACTTTCAGTTTATCAGTTCCACTTTAAGAAAATTGCAGACATAATCACAGTGTAAGTAAATTATAGGACTGTGACTTACCAGAGGGCCCTGAGATAAACCCTGAGGTCAAGTTTAGGGAAACCCACAAGCTGGGTTCATTGTTTAAGCAATAGCTCCATGTTTTTGCCTGTCATACAGTGTCAGCTGGAGAAGTTGAGCTGGAGCTGGAGAGTCGCTCAGCACAGCATGCCTGCGGGTGTCACGGGCTGACTTCTGTGGCGTGCTCACTGTATGAGAGTCTTTGTAACTGATTGAACTATCCAAACTTAGGCCTCACAGGACTTTTCCACAACTCTGCTGAGCTGCTGTTCAGACGGATGTTGAAGAGGAGGCCATTCCCTTCCGCTTCCAGTGTTTAGAGGGTGTTTGATCACTGTTCAGTCTTCCGTTTTCCTGCATTATGTTATTGCTGTGACATTTTTCCCTTCCTGTTGCACTGCGAGCCCAAAACTGTAATGTTAGTTGCCTCCTAGGACTAATAATGTCAGGAGTCCTTGGATTTCATGAACTTGAGTGTGAAGTCATTGTATCAAGGTCATTTAAGGAAATTTATGATATATACAAATTCTAATTCAACTTTACCCATTTTAAGCAAATTCAAAAGAAGTTCACCTTTATTAGTTTTTTGCTGGTGTTATAGACCAGTTATTGACTTGAATCAAACACAAAGCTATATTCATTGATTATATATCTTGACTGTTGTTTCATGTAATAAAAATAAAGCCTGTGGCTATTGAGAATAAAACTTTTCTTAAAATAAGGTGGGTGCTGTAGCTCAGAGCGCTGGCCCTGCAGCAGTGAGTTTAAGCCTAACTAACCTGGACCTGATTAAAAAAAAAAAAAAAAAACTTTTTTTAAAGTAATAATTTTCTTTTACTCTGTAGTATACATACTAATAATTACCTTATATAAATCAGCTTTAGTAATTGAATCCAGTGCCTTGTGCATATTAGTATGAATTCTGGGGCCTCAACTATTCTTATTTATTCTAAGTAAAACACATGTATTTAAGTGGTTTGCTAAAAAATATATTGCTCAGTAGTACAGAATATTTTACGACCTTGCCAGTGGTTTCCATTTTCTAAGCAGCCTCTGGGAGTTGGTGTGCTGCTAGCCCTCTGGTCTGGGCCTCTCAGGATCGGTTTGTGTTTACACAGTTCTCACTGCCCTGTTTACGTTTCCAGTGTGAAGTGCCGGAGGGCGGACTGGTCCCCAAGTCGCTGTACAGGACTGCAGAGGAGCTGGAGAACGAGGACCTCAAGCTCTGGACAGAGAGCATCTACCAGTCTGCGAGTGTGTTCAAAGGCGCCCCACACGAGGTACCCTGCCCGGCGCCCCTGCCCCCAGCTCTGTCACGATCTTTCCTTCAGAACAGTCAACCTGTTTTTCTGGTCTTTGTCTTTAAATTTTTGTTGACTCTTGATACTTGGTTTTGGTAAATGCCAGCGTGGAGGAGCGAATCTCTCAGACTCACTCAGGAAGCAGCTGTGCTCGTCAGGCCGATGAGCATACCCAGAGGAATTCTGACCTTTCGCCTTCCACTTTACTAAAGACCCTTGGCACAGAGGTCCGAGTAGCAGATCTTTCCCTGTAGGAAGATTTGGCTCCTGAATTTAGTGTGTTTAATGGTAATAGAACAAGTTTTATTTGATGATTTTTTTTGACTAACTTTGGTTATTTATGTTTTTAAAGAATTTGCTGACTGTTGTAAGCCTAATTTGATCAAGGAGAAATAGCATATCTGTTTCTTTCTTGCTGGCATGTTGAGTGTGCTGTGCTCTTACGCACCTGTGTCTGTGCTGTAGCATCGTGAGTGACCTGAACTGCACCTGGACTTGCCCCTTCCTTAGCTCTAGGGCAGTGTTCTCAACCTTCCTAATGCCGCAAGCCTTTAATACAGTCCAAAGGGGTTGCGACCCACAGGTTGAGAACCGCTGCTGTGCGGGAAGGTTTGTGGTTCAGAGTTGTTGGAGAGTATGGTGGCACTTTGTACAGAGCAGGTGTTGAGTGAGACTTTGGAGCTGGGTTGGGCTGGTAGTGGTGGACCAGAGCTGACCCTTTCTGCCCTCACAGCACCTGGCTCAGGTCATTATTTCTGGGATCGATGCCTTCCCATATGGCCAACCTGACACTTGTGAGACAAGTGCACAAGGAAATACTGTTGCCGTGATTTGAACGAGCAGAGACGAATTTGGTGTGCCTTATTCATGGTTCTATAGGGGAGTATCAGATTTCCTGACTGTCTGGAGGATTATGTGTTAGAGGGCAGGCTCGACGAGGCAGAGTCCTTGCTTGTTGTTTATTAAGTGACTGTCGAAGTCATACATGTTTGAAGAACTTAGGGACATGGTATGTTTTAAGTGAGTCATGAGGCATCTGTAAACATGAAAATGGTAAAAACTTCAGTTCTACTCTGGGGATTAGGTAAAGTACAGATCCAAGACAGTAGTACACCTAAAATGCTGGCCAAATTAAGTGTCCTATTGTGACTGCAGGAGGGAGGTGCCTGTCAGAATGGGGCCAGGGTCTCAGGGTGGGTCTGCTCTGAGGAGCCACTTTGCTGCAGAGTTGGCTGTGCCATGTAGTGCCACCGGCTGCTTTTGAGTCTGTAAAATGGCATTCAGCAGTGGGAGGTGGCAGTGGTAGGACCCAAAGAGGAGTCTGTGAGCCTCCAGTGTAGAAGGTGCGGTGGGAGCAGGCACAAGTGGAGGTTTTCCAGTGAGCGCAGACCTCTGTGGGCACACTCACCCCCACACTGATCTTGGGAAGCTGACTTTGTTCCCTGCTGGGAAACTTTCTACCTGCAGCGCGTGAGTTCCCGTTTGAGACTGGTACTCCACAGCCGGGGCACTCCCACCTCCACCCCCAGAAAGCCACCCAGCCCCGACTGCCACCATGCCCTTGTGCAAGCCTCATGTGGCAGGCCTGTGCCCCTGCCTTGCTCCGGCTCCGGGCACTGCCCTCGGGCCCTCTGCCTGCTGTTTATCTCACTTCCGCCTTCTCTGGGCTTTTCCAGGGCTCTACAGCTTCAGATGTGGTGGAGTGCTGTCTGTAGGCTGGGGGGTGAGACCCTTGGGCTGTAAATCTGGGTCACGGAGAGACAGGGCCTGGTGGGCGACACACGGGGCAGGGAACTTTGGTTAAAAGAACAAAAAGAGCGAGTGTGAAGGCCAGTGGTGGCATCTCTGTAAGAGACCTGCCCACGGGGTCCCAGCACACATACCCAGGCCCAGCAGCCCTGGAGGGGATAATGCTGTCACGGCATGGTGTGGGCCTGGGTGCTTATGGGGCTTGGTTGACTGGTGCCGCCTGTCTTTCCAGATTCTCATTCAGATTGTGGATGCCTCTTCGGTGATCACTTGGGATTTCGACGTGTGCAAAGGGGACATTGTCTTTAACATCTATCACTCGAAGAGATCCCCACAACCACCCAAGAAAGACTCGCTGGGGGCCCACAGCATCACCTCTCCAGGCGGGAACAACGTGCAGCTCATAGACAAAGTCTGGCAGCTGGGCCGTGACTACAGCATGGTGGAGTCGCCTCTGATTTGCAAGGAAGGAGAGAGCGTTCAGGTAACGCCATGCCTCAGATTCCCTGTGGCGGCAACTGTCTCGAGAAGTAAGAGTCTTTTGCTTCATTCCCCCGAGAAGCCTGTGCAGCTTCTTGAGGTGCCACCTGTGCATGTGCCGTTAGGTGTGTGCAGATGTGTTTCTGCTGCTTGACAACTAGCGGGACCCAGGAAGCCACATGAGCCCTAGAAGAAAGGCGCTCGCCTCTGCAGTGGTTTTGGATAGAATCCATGACTTACATCTGAAGCACATGGACTTTCTCAAAAGCAGCACATGACAGGAAGGAAAGAGCATTACATGCACGTGTACAGCTGGGTTTCAGAAGACTTCCACTGAGGCATAATTTGACCATGTCGTGTTTGTCTTTTTCAAAGGAAAATCACCCTAAATAGAAGTGAGAGGAACAAGCACTTACAGAACTATTAACTCTCATCACCAAACACTCCAATTTGTTTAAAAGTGCTGTCAGTTCATTTTTAACATTTTGGCCAGCTATTTTGAGTGCTCTGCCCTTCATAATAGATGCATGATTTTTGATTTTGCTGCCTTTGCAGTTCTCAGGGATAAGCCTGTCATTGGTCTTACGTACAGATTAAAATCATGAACATTTTAAGCTGTATTATCAGTCTTTAATTCCAGAATTAATGGAGAAAGTAATTTTTATAGATTGATGTTCTTTTGTAGATTGACAGCCTTTTACCCAGTGGTGGATTATTGGAAGCATGTCAGAGAAGGAATTGCCTAGTCCAAGAATCTCCGCTAAGCCCCCAGCCCAAGCAGAGGGCTCCTCCAGAGCTCTGCCAGGCACCTGCTTCTGCGTGGCCTCCCTCCCCATGGGGGAATGGCCTCATCATGACGACAGGCACACAGTCTGTCCCTGCGGCCTTCCCAGCACATAGCAGAGGCCTTGCCACATTTTAGCAGGTGGAAGGACATTTTTGAATTCCTGAGAGTGAACCAAAATAGCAGGCCTTTAATCCTATTGAGATGGTCACATAATTACTGTTAGATGCTAATGAGACTTGGAGACACTGCCCTTGGCATTTGTCAGAGCCACTTTAGGGTAGGGATCAGAAGGACGCCCTCCTCAGCTACTGCCTTATTTGTTTTAGGGCTCACATGTGACCAGGTGGCCGGGCTTCTACATCCTGCAGTGGAAGTTCCACAGCATGCCCGCGTGTGCCGCGACCAACCTGCCCCGGGTGGACGATGTGCTGGCCTCCTTGCAGGTCTCTTCCCACAAGTGCAAAGTGATGTACTACACCGAGGTGATTGGCTCTGAGGATTTCAGGTGCGGTTCCCCCGCCCACAGCAGCTGCTGCGGGAGTTGGGTGTGATCGGACTGAGGGTGGAGTTCCGTGTCGCCTGTCGGGGTCAATAGTGACCGTGGGTGATAGGGATGCTCGGGGAATAGCGTTAGGGTCATCGTGGGCACCGAGACTCCCTGCACGTGTGCAGTGGGAGGGTGTCAGGGAGGCCTTTGCCGCCTGCCTCTCCATGTCTGTGCACAGGCCATGGCAGCTGCTCCCCCAGGTGGGACACTCAGCCCTTCCACTTTCTAAGTGCCACCGGGGCAGAAGGCAGGATGAGCTGGGAAGTCCAGCAGTGTGGGCAGGTGGGCTACTTTCAGGTGGGTCCTCATGCCCTGCTCCCCCTGCCCCCGCCACTGTGCTATTTGCAGAGGTTCGATGACCAGCCTGGAGTCCAGCCACAGTGGGTTCTCTCAGCTGAGTGCCACCACCACCACCTCCAGCCAGTCCCACTCCAGCTCCATGGTTTCCAGGTAGTGCCGCGATGCCTGTGCCTGGCGTGCGGAGGGGATGGCCACGCCTGCTCGGACAGCCAGCCGCACTCCGCCGCCCCCTTGGCGACACTGTGCAGACTCCTCACCTCTAGATAGCAAATAGCTCTCCAGATGGTTAATGTAGTCGTTTGACCCCAGAACTGTCTTGGCAGGTAGTTTTAACTCTAACCCTAACTCAATAGCCATAGATTTTGTATACAGTGTGCACAAAGTCAGAGCACAAGGGCTCTCCAGGGAGAAAAGCAGTTTATATACTAATTAAGAGTGACTTTATCTCAAATATTGATGCAAAAAATTTTTCCAACAAACTTCACATTGTCCATTAGTGAGTGAATTCCTGTGACATCCTTCAGAGATGAGTCCCACCTCCCCACGGAGCAGAAGCTGCCAACTGGTTTCCCCTTACGTCTCCTTGCTGGTAGTCGAGATGGTCTGTGAATTTAGTGACAGCCCTTGAGGTCCCTTCTCCTCTGAGGATTCAAGGGCGGCCTGCGGAGCACCCCGTCCCCAGCCCCATCCACTCACTGTTCTAAAGTGGGCGCAGTGGCTCAGGAGGGACTCCCGGGACTCCCTGTGACTTGAGGAAAATGCCGCCATCATTAAACATTACTGTCTCCTTCCTCCTCTTCAAATCTCTTTGATATTTTTCAGACCAGGATTTTTCTGTGTGTCAGCTTGGGTATAGGGGATTCTTCCCCCTTTTCTTCTGTCTCTCTTAACTGCAGCGTGTTCTGAACGCATCGTAGGTCATCTCTGTGCTCGCTAGTGGCTTTCTGCCCTCTCAGAAAGGTAGCCTTTCTGGTCACTGGAGGGTATTTTGGAAGCAGAGTAAGTCACATTTGCCATGTTAACACTCCACTGTGTGTGTTTTAGCTAACCAGCACCCCACATTGCCACTTGAGGGTGGCATGTGGCTTGTGGGAGTGCTGCTTCTCTGTAGACTTGTGTGTGTGTGCATGCGTGGCAGTGGGTGCTGGGGAGGGAGGGGGCAAATGGAAACTTAGGTCAGGTCACAAAGATTCTCCATAGAAGCAAATCAGTGTGCGGTTAATTTGCCTTTTACATGTACGTTTGATTCCTGATGACAAAGCGGCTCTGTCTAGTGTAGGCCCTCATTTTTTTCAACTTTTTATGGGAAAAGCAGTTACTTGTGAATCTGTCCACGAGTTGCATAGGAGTAGCCTCCGTGATTAGGACATGAGATGTGTTTTTATGTGTGGCAGAGGCTATGCTTTTAAAGGTGTATGCTGAAACCTACACAGCCGTCCTCTGCGTGCGTGGTGGGCACGTAGATGCTAGATCGCACCGTCCTCGCTCCAGGCTGCAGGTGCTAGTGGTGCTGTGTGACCGCAGAGCCATGGAGGCAGTGTGCCCTGTGGAGGGGTCTGGGAGGGCTGGGGCAAGACCAGGCGCTGCATACCAAAGACAGCGCTGGGCCTCTCCCGGGCTTGCCTGCCTGTCTGTGGCACAGCTCTGTGTTTTCTTTAGGGGTGAGCCCCTCTCTGCACCTGAGGCCTGGGCAGTTAGTGCCTCTGCCGACTCTACTCAGTGCTTCCCGTTTCCAAATTATAAGGACCTGAGAAGGTCCCTGCTTTCTCTTTCTTCTCTCTTTCTCTATGTCTCAGATGGCGATTTTGCTGACAGCTGCCAAGAAAACGCTCCACTCAACAGTCCTCATGTGCCCAGAGATGTTTATAGAACTATTTGAATTGCAGCCATCCCCCTACCCCCAGACTGAAGATCTGTTCTTTTTAAGTTGGTTCAGGAGTGGCACGGTTTTACCCCTAGAGTTTAATATCATCTCTAGAGTTCAAAGCACATGACTGCACAGCGCTCGCAGGGCCTGCTCTGAGTAACACACCCCCACGCTTCTCGGGAGGAGGCCATGGGGCATCTGTGGTTTGAGTATGCAGTTTGCGTGTGTCTCTCTACTTTTAGTACCTTGCCACTCTTTTTACAATGCTGCTGTCATTTCCCTTTTTTTTCAGTACTAATGATTCTTTGGTTTTCCCTCTATTACCAGTGTCTTAATTCACTTTCCTTCCTAAACTCATTATTTGCATATCAAATTCTGTAAATGTTTTGTAAACATATTACCTCACTCTTGGTAATACAATACTGATAGTCTTTAAAAGATTTTTTTATTGTTATCTATAATAAATGTGAACTGTTTAAAGAAAAAAATGTCTTTTCCTTGTTGTAAAATGGCAGTCTCTTGAAGGTTTGAAATTCCTAGGGGATTTGAGAGGTTGAAGAAGGAAGACAGCTTCAGGACCCAGAGTCCTGGTGTTCTAGAAGTTCAAGAAGGGGGTTGAGCTTGTGCAGGGCTGTATTTTACAGGCAAGTAAACCATCTTGCAGACAAGTCCTGACTCAGTGTGCTGATGCAGAAGAGAAACCCAATGTTTATAATCTCCTAGACATACCCTATCTTTAAATCAGCCAGATCAAATATGACTATTAAGTTATGATACCTGATGTGATGTTTCTTAAGTACTAAAAGGGGTCACTTTAATCAGGTGCCTTGCACAAAATAAAAATAGGCAAGTGTGGGCCTTTAGAGGGTTTACCTGACCCTGGCCCAGCGGGTGGGTCTGCAGGGACAGCGTGGCCTGAGGGCAGAGCAGAATGCTGTCTCCACAGAACACAGGGCAGGAGGGGAAAAAGCTTGTGGCTGGCTTGGCAGGGTGCAGAAGCCAGTGCTGCCTTCACCAGGAATTTCAAGGTCATTTGCCTTCCTGGTCAGGGTCTCTGTGTTTGCAGGACATAGCTGAGGGGTCTGGTAGTGCCTAGGGTAGGAAGTGGCAGTGCCTGATGGTGTCATGAATTTCTGTGGTGTGTCCTGGGCTGTGAGTGTGTCCACAGGCAGTCAAGGAGGTGACTTCCTAACCACAACTGCACTGAAGTCACATACGATGACTGAGCCAGCCTACGATTAAAGGGAGGGAGACGTCACACGGACGCCTTCTGTGCGCCTTGTTGAACCAGACCTGGTTTACAAGCCCTTGGTTTGGCGGCTGGTCCTCGAGGTGGAGTAAGCGAGGCCATGGGCATCTCTGCCCATCCTGACTGTTCTCAGGAAGTGCCACGCTGACGTGGAATGCCCTGAATAGCAGTCGTCATGTCTTCACCCTGGGCCACCAAACTGTTAATACAGAAGGTGCCCAAAAAAGTATACACATTTTAATAAAGAAAAAACTGTATTAAAATTGTGGTTCTATATATATTGATAACAAAAGAGGAATACAGTAGCTTCTCAGTCTTTTGGCTAAAATGAAGTGTAGTATAAAAAATGAAAATAGTCACGTTTGAGTACCTCTTGTAATTGCAGAAGTCACATGTGACTGAGTGTTACCATTTTAAAGTTTTTTCTTTTCTTAAAATGTGTGTATATTTTCTTGGCACCCTCTGTATGTGTTTCTTTAAATATATCATGTTTCCTTCAATACCAGATCTCTATGGAACTCTGACCAGCACCCAAATTGTAGGTTGTCTTCCAGATCCTGAGTCACAGTGGAGGTGGCCTTGTTAACGCCATCACGGAAGAAATTGGAATTGGATTTGCTTGATGAGTAGGGCTTTGGAAAGCAGGGGATTCTGGAAAGATGTTCGTGGCTTTCCACGTAAAAAGAACTACATTGTAAAACCTGAAACTGGGGTACAATTGATTGCTCATTTATAAATGGTTAAAATGTGAGCATTTGTCATATGGATTTTACCTTAAGAAAACCCTGTGCACATCACTTACTACAGACTAGGTGGTAAAGTATCCCCCATAAACCCCCAAAAGGAGATGTGTTGGAACAAACTACCAGTGGTCACATACTCACCTGACTCACAGGTTTTTCAGTGTTTTGGGGGAGAAAGCAGAGGTGACACATGAGTGTCTGAGGGATGAGAGTGGGAGAAGCCCTGGAGGGACCATGGCCAGTGAGCATATAGCAGGTGACAGGTGGCTGATAGGTGGTGACAGGCTGGCAGGGCTGCCACCAGAGAGGCCTAGATGGAGGGAGCAGACTAGCCCCTCGGAACTCCCCAAACTTGCCTGCCAGGGCCCCTTCTAGTAAAGGACCCCACACTGAGGAGAAACAGCTTGGAGTGGAATAAAAATTAAGCAGGATGAGGCCAAAGTCCAGGCTGGGAGGGTGATGGGCAAGGCAGCTTGGAAAGGCAGATGGACACATAGGTTGAACACTGCCAAGCCACAGAAGAGGGAGCTCTGTAAAACCAGAGACATCTTTTTTTTCCCCTGAATTAATATGAGGTACACATGATTAGGTTGCATTGTTAGCGTTTGTACAGTGAAGTCCAAGTGCAGCTGAGTCCTTCACACAGGAAGTGTGCCGTATGCCTGTGTGTTGTACCTGTCAGGTGGGAACTTACCCACCTACCTCCCAGAGATGCTTTCTTGACGCTCACTTCATTCTGAAAGTTTATGAGATAATTTTATGTAAAAATTAGCTCAGGCAAGTATCAAAGTCAAATCCAGACAAAGCTGAGAATAATATCCCTACACACAATGGAAGCAAGCCAGGAAGGTGCACTTGCAGCACGGGTGAAAAACCATAGCTGACAACCAAATTTTATTTTATTTTATTTATTTATTTTTTTGAGACAGAGCCTCAAGCTGTCACCCTGGATAGAGTGCCATGGCATCACAGCTCACTACAACCTCCAATTCCTGGGCTCAAGCGAGTCTCCTGCCTCTGCTTCCCAAGTAGCTGAGACTACAGGCGCCCGCCGCAACGCCCGGCCATTTTTTTGGTTGCAGCTGTCATTGTTGTTTGGCAGTCTCAGGCTGGATTTGAACTTGCCAGCTCAGGTGTATGTGGCTGGCGCATTAGCCCATTGAGCCACAGGCGCCGAGCCAACAACCCAAATTTTAAAAAACAAGTTAAGGCTGGCCACGGTCGCTCAAGCCTGTAATCCCAGCACTCAGGGAGGCTGAGGCAGGTGGATTGCTTGAGCTCAGGAGTTCGAAACCAGCTTGCGCAAGAGTGAGACCCTATCTCTACTAAAAACAGAAAAAGTAGCTGGGCATTGTGATGGGTTCTTATACTCCCAGCTACTTGGGTGACTGAGGCAGGAGGATTGCTCAAGCCCAAGAGTTTGAGGTTGCTGTGAGCTATGATGCCACGGTACTGTACCCAGGACAACCAAGTGAGGCTCTGTCTCAAAAAAATGTCAAATGAACTGAGTAGCTAACTTGAGGCTTTCCCTGGCTGGGAATGGGATAAGTTGAACTTGAATAGTAGGTAATAATTGTGGTAGACTGGGGCCCATTGAGTGTTAACATTCATGACCTTATAATTTTGATAAAAAGTAATTTTCAGATGCTAGGGAGCCATTTATTTTGAAACTGATAAAAAGCATTATCCCTGCTTTCCCTAAATGCACAGTAGACAAAGAGAAATACACATCAAAGTCTTCTAAGTAATAAATAAGAAAAGATCAACTAACATCATTTTCCAACCCACATAAGTAGACATAGGTATGAAGTATCATCAGCTGCTAAGACCACGAAAACAGAGATAGTCACATGTTCTGGGCCTCTGAGAAAGCTGCAGTCTCCCGATGAAGCTGTGGGTTGCAGGAAATACAGGGACTAAGGAGCGTGTGTGCAAAACTGATTCTCTCTAATGTGTGTCTTTAAACCTCTCCCCCATTCCTTTTTCCTCACAACGAGAAATGGTAAGTTTTAAAATGCAAGGACGGGGCCACTGCCATCAGGATGTGGCTCCTCCGGGGCAGCCCTGGCTGTGTCCTGGGCTTGTAGCCGACTCAAGCATTCTGTATCTGAGTCCTATTTTATGGCAAGGTTTGTTACTGTTGTTTTTTATTTTTAGTCAGGGGCCTTAGATGTGTTAGTTTGCTTCAAAGGGAGGTCGCATTGGTTCTTTACTAGGGAACTCAAGTTTTCTTCTTCTGTCCCAGTCAAGGGGGCTGCTGTGACCCGTGGCACAGGCAGCACCTTCTGGGGACATGCCCTGCGGCAGCTGACGTTCCAGCTGGCATGTGTTATGGCCATGCCAGGGGCAGCAGAGCAGCTCTGGCCAGCTGGTGGGAAGAGGCCAGAGGTCCTGAAACGTCCTTCATCTCAATTGTTCCCCAGGAGGGGATCTGAAGCTGTTCCACATGAGGCTGTGTACTGCCCCGGCCGTCCTGCCTGTGGAGACCGGCACTCTGGCTTCACCTTTGGGCTTAAGAACCAGTCACTGGGACCCGGTTTTGACAGTGACACGGAAACAGTCATGAGCCCTTACGAGTCTCTGTGCACTGGCCTTAGCTAACCATTAAGAGCCAATGAGGGGCAAGTGGCCCTGCTCAGTTCTTGAGGAACAGAACAGGGGCCTCAGAGAGGGGAGGAATCCTCCCAGCTCCCTCTGCAGAGCCATCTGGTCTCCACTGATCACTCATTTGGTCCCTGTCTGGCTGCCAAGCTCTACCCCTTCCCTGTGCAAAGCCAGTCTGTGCCTCCAATCTGATGGTCTCCTGGTGCTACAGCCACAGAGTGAAGCCAAGTGACGGCCCCCCAAGGCAGAGCCTGCTGGCTGTGGTCCTGGCTCTGCCCCCGAGGCCCTCCTCCCATGCGCTGTCCCAGTTTGGGGCAATGGCAGTTTTCCCCTCTCAGCTCTGCCCTTGGAGTCAAAGCTATAGGGGGAAATTCTCCAGTGCTCTGGGCCTGCTAAAGTCTGACCAGGTTAATTTATGTGTCAACTTGATTGGGCCACAGGGTTATCACTTACTTGGTCAATTATCACTTGGTCAAACATTACTCGAGGAGTTTCATTGAAGGCGTTTTTTGGCTGAGTTCAACATTTAAATTGGTTGCTTTTCCTGATGTGGGTGGGCAGAACAGAAGCTTCACCCTCTTCCCAGTCAGAGAATCCTACCTGCCTCCACCTGGACATTGGATTTATCCCGACTTTGGACTTGAACACTGGCTCTTCTTGGGTCTCAAGCCTGAGACTAGAACTGACCATTAGCTCCCCGGGGTCTTCAGCTTCTTGACTGCAGATCTTGGGACTTAGCTTGTGTAATTGCATGAGCCAATCCCTTCCTCTCTCAATCTCTCTCTCTGCTTCTCTGGAGAACTCTGTCTGATGCAGGAGATGGACTCCAGAATGCTGGAATTGCAAAGCCTTTAACTTTTGCAAAAAAAAACTGGTTAGTCTGGAATCATCACTCCTTGGTTCATGTGGCCAAAAGCTGTTAAAGCTGGAAGAAAAGCTCAAAATGAACTAGTTCGGGCTCTTCCAGCTTGGGGAAGGTGAAGACCAGAGAGGTGAGGGAGGGGTTCCTGGCAGGCAAGATTGGCAGAGAGGGGAGGACGGTGGCATGAGCAGGACTGTGAGCTGTGCTGGCTGTGGCCTTCCTAAGTTCTGGCTTCTCACCTTGCACAGTGGAGGCTGAATCTCACTATTGCTGTCACTGGCTGTGCCATGGGAGAAGGTAGGTCCTCTCCTGGGGGGTTGTGAGGATGCCATGGCCTGCGACTGGCAGGTCACTTGTACACTTGTCTGAGCCCTGCAAACAGGAGGGTTTTGGCAGGATTCTAGACAACACTGTGCCTGGGCCCCGGGAGACCCCAGGGCCTCCCCTCCGGTACCCTGGCCTGCAACGCGGGGCCTCTGGGGAAAGAGATACTATAACAATATGGGGTTCAGATACGGAGCTACCAGTGGTCCTCGGGGATCCTGGGATGCCTGACACTGAGAAGTCAGGGCCGTCCAGGTCCAAGTCCTGGGTGAGGCAGGTGACCTGAGAGCTGTGCTGTGCTGCTGGCCATGGGACAATTGTGGATGCAGGTGAACTGGCGTCTTGATCCTCAGGGATTCCTGAAGAGAGTGACCCCAACTCCCACTCTGGACCACAGGGGTGCTTGGCCACTCTCGGCCAGTTCTCAGCCTGGGAGATTCCACTGAGTCAGCAGGAAGGAGAGCAGCTGGATTCTTGCCTGAGAGCTTTTCAAGAAAGCATCCACCGGCTTGGCTCAGCGAGTAGGGCACCAGCCCCATATACCGAGGGTGGTGGGTTCAAACCTGCCCCCGGCCAAACTGCAATGAAAAAATACCCAGGCATTGTGGCAGGCGCCTGTAGTCCCAGCTACTCGGGAGGCTGTGAGCTGTGACGCCACGGCATTCTACCGAGGGCGACAAAGTGAGAAACTGTAAATAAAAAAAAAAAAAAAAAAAAAGCAGCTTGGCACCTGTGGCTCAAGCGGCTAAGGCGCCAACCACATACACCTGAGCTGGTGGGTTCTAATCCAGCCTGGGCCTGCCAAACAATGACGGCTGCAACCAAAAAATGGCCCAGCTACTTGGGAGGCGGAGGCAGGAGACTCGCTTGAGCCCAGGAATTGGAGGTTGCTGTGAGCTGTGTTGCCACAGTACTCTACCCAGAAGGACAGCTTGAGGCTCTGTCTCAAAAAAAAAAAAAAAAAAGCAAGCATCTAGGGCGGAGGTGAGTGCACACAGGAGCTACTGGCTCAAACTTCTGCTCCTTGCTGCCCTCTACAGAGTGGGGAGCAAACTGAGGGCCATTTGCTTCTGGGGAGAAATGCAGACGTCTGAGTGACTCTGGAGGGAGGGGGTGTGGTGGTGGGGGGGGCTGCTGTGATTCTGTGTAGAGGCACCTGTGATATTTTATTTGTTTTTGTGAGATTTGGCTTTGTGACCACAGGGCTAAACTCATTTGGGGTCAGCTGAAGAGAGGTGCTCTAACTCTAGCCACAGGCGCCCCTGGACTTGACCTGGAGTCTTTGGGCAGAAGCCAGGTTTTCTAGCCAGAGTGGATTCTCTGTGAGTACAAGTGTGTTTGCTCTTGGTGCCACTCCAGTTTATTATTTATTTATTTTGCAGTTTTGGCTGGGGCTGGGTTTGAACCCACCACCTCCGGTATATGGGACTGACACCCTACTCCTTTGAGCCACAAGGCGCTGCCTCCCAGTTTATTTTTTTAAACAGCTAAGATTTTAATGGGGATAATTGTAGCTCCACACACAACTATCACAAGTCACAGAGAGGATCCCTTGGACTCTTGACTCAGTTGACACCACCACAGTCAGAACACAGTACACGTCTGTCACCACAAGGCCCTCACATCTCTGCCTTTGGGTATCCAAGCCTGCGTCCCTCCTGCCTGCCTCCTCCCAACAACCACAGCTCTCCAATTCTATCAATTTGTCATTTCACAAATGTTCTGTAAATGGGATCAAGACCTCAGTGCTCCTGGGCCTTTACACGGAAACCTGGGCTGACTCTGGCAGCCTCCTGGGTATCGGGAAGAAGGTTCTGTTCATGTCTCTTGCCCACTGATGGGGTTGTTTCGCTCTTTTCTTGCTGATTAGTTTTTCAATATAGATTCTGGCTCTCAGCCCTTTGTCAGATTCTTAACATGCCCTGGGTGAAGGGCTCCACTACATTGGACTTAACCCAACAAATGCAAACAATGTAACCTAATCATTGGTACCCTCATATTAATCTAAATTTTAAAAAAAAGTTTCCTCCTACCCTACCTCCCATGCCCGCCCCACCCTCCAGAGAGGCCCCAGGTGCCAGTCCATTTGCCCCCTTGGGATTCCCAGGCATATGGCAGCACATCGTGTGCGTCCTTGGCACCCGTCCCTGCCCCCTCTGGTGTCACAGGGTCTGTAGGCTCAGACAGAGCCACCTTGTTCTAGCTGTCCGTCCACCTCCTCTGTCCAGTGGCAACCCAGCTATCTCTGTCTGTCTTTTCCACTTGAGTGCTCTTCATCTCTCCAGGGAGCTGCCCCTGGTCTCACTGGGTTGCAGGTATTTTTCCCAGTTCCCCATTTCATTAGCTCATATTGTGTATTTGCCCCGTGTCTGGTGCATACAGCCTTGAGCTGGGAAGGGCAGCGGTGCCCTCAACTTGAATTCGGGCTGGGGAGGACAGGCAGTGGCAGACCACCCAGCTGCTGCCTGCTGCCCTCAGCTCTGTGCTGGGCCCAGGGCTCCGGCAGGAGGTAGGAGAGAGGGAGGAAAGGGTCCTCCTTCCTACTGCTCACTCTTGGTGGCATCATCCTAGCAAGAGCTGCCAGCCAGGGCTTCAGCTGCCAGCTACTGTCACCCCAGCTCTAAAACAGCCTTGAGGCACAGCCAGGTAGTCACCGCCCAACCAAGCCACGTTCCAAGCCCACAGACTGCCTGCTGGGCTGTGTCCCCTTGATATTTGAGGACCCCCAGCCTGCACCCACCCCAGATGCCCAGAGCTTCTGGGAACATCCCCACGAATGTGGGTCTCTGGCGGGGTCACCCCTCATCCCACATTCCATCCGCTTCTGTCCTAGAGCTGGGAGCTGCTTCCAGTGAGGTCAGCCCCCTTTCTCCTCCTGCCTTGTAAGCCTGCATAGCCACCTTCCTGCATTAAATTTGGTGTTGAAATCACTAACATTTTCTCAGTTTTCCTGACGGCACTATGCCCGACACGCTGTATCGGATGGTGACATACTGCTATGAGAAGAAATCTGGGAGGGGCATGGGGGTGGGGTGGAGGGTGAGGGAGACCCTAGCCTTCAGTATGATGACCCTCATGAAGAGGGCGACACCAAAGCAAGCGAGGGAGCCAGCCAAGCAGATTCCTCAGAGAACATTCCGGAAAGTGAGAACAAATTTAATGGCCACGAGACAGGAGCAGTGCAGTGTGTTTAAGTTAAAGTCAGTGTAGCGGGTGAGTGAGCCAGGGAGAGGCAGGGCCCACGGCAGAGACATGCCCGGTCAAGAATGTTCACGTCCGCCTGTATTGCCAGCATATCACCAGCCCCACAGTGCCAGGCAGCACCACGCGGTCAGCCCAGCAATGCCTGTGTATGTCACTTCCCTGGGGGAGGCATGGAAGAGCAGGTGTGGGACACTCAGCCTTCCCTTCCTGTCCGGATGATCACTGGAGGCGCAGGATGAGGACAGCCTGGATCCGTGAGTCACAGTGAAGAGTAGCTGCCCCGTTGGAGAGCTGTCTGACCTGCCTGGGGGACAAAATGAGCACATCCTAGGGGCTGGGGGCAGCCAGGACCTTACGGGTCTTGGGAAGGCCACCAGCTCTGCAGCTTGAACTCTGAGATGGGAGGCAGCTGTCTTGTGGCATTTGGCTTTGCCTTCCCTCCCCACTCGGAAATTCTTAATAGCTTCTGGGTTTTATATCTTGCTTAGAAAGGACTTCCCCATGTTCCGTTCTCCTACATTTTCTTCTGGTACTTTCATGGTTTTATTTTTTTCCATTTAAATCTCCGATGCATCCATTGTGCAGTTCATGGAAGGAGTGAGGTGGGGTTTTTAAAGAATCCTGAATGAGTTCTCTAGATTCAGTGGCTGCATGACAGAGCTCACCTCTAGCTCTTTGAAACTGTCTTGAGAAGTCCTTGAGGGCCTGATGCTGTGTCCAGGCTGGCTTGGGGAGAGGCCAGGGCTGGCTGGGCAGCTGCCTATGGACATTTAGACAATTATGAGTGCTGAAATGGTACGGGACTCTATCACAGCGCTAACAGCAATGAACTTAGGTGTTCCCCTTGACTTTATGTAACCACAGAGTGAAGGGGTTTCTGGTCCATCCCAGCACAGCGTCCTGGAAAGGCTGTCGCAAGGGTTTTTTCGAGGCGTCCTGTCTGTGAGCCGCGCTGCTGGGAGCCCGGCAGGCTGTGCTGTCAGCATCCGTGTGTCAGCATGTAGTCAGAGGAAACACACAGCCAAATAACCAGCGCGCTGTCTTCCGAGAACAAGTGATTTATTTTTATTGCCTCATTTTAAACACTTCACTGTGCCTCCCAACAAGCTGTGTGGTTTGGAAAATCACAAGAGGAAGCCAAAGAGGAAAAAAAAAATGCAAACTGCAGGAAAATGGAGAAGGCTTTCCCGATACCATCTTCCGGAACCCAGCTCAGCTCTGCCGGCCACGTGCTCTTGGCTGAGGAGTTTCTGGAGTTGGTGGACATTTCTGTGCAGGGACTGATGTGAAAGAGGTGTGCAAGTTTGTGCTAGAAGAAAATAAAGTATGTAGTGAACGACAAGGGCGTTGTAGTGTTACTGGTTTGGGGCACAGCCCTGTCCCCAGGTGGCCTGGCTGGCTGGGACTAAAGAAGGAACCAATAATGAAGGCAGGGTGGAGGAAAGAGGGCAGTCAGGCTTTGGTCACCCCAGATACTTTGGGGAGCCTCTCATGTGATGTTTTTGATAGGTAAAAATGAGGCTGGATTGCAACACATGAGACCCACACGAGACCCACAGGAGACCAAATGTAACAAACACGCCCGGACGTTTTGGCTTTGAGGACAAGGAGGCTGAAATCTACAGAGCTGTCAGCTGTGTTAGGGGGAGGCAGATCTATTTACGGCAGGGTAAAGAGCTGCTGGCTTTACAGACAAGCTCTCTTATGAGGATGCAACGACGTGCAGCTCATTATTGGGACTCTCTGGCCGGCTCTTCTTACCGGGGTGTCAGAGGCTTACGGCGTCAGTGTGTTTCTTACAGATTTGTAACTGGACAGGCGCAGGGAGACCAGCCTGTGGCATGACTCTCTTACCTGAGTTACCACCACCTGTAACAGAGTCTCTCACAGGACAGTTCTTTCAGGTCTAAGATGGAGTTAGCTTGGCCAACCTAACAGTTTTGACCCCCAAGTTCCCAGCATTTCTTGTCACATGTCCAAGGCTCGGCCATCAGCTCCTCGCTTGTTCTCCACTCTCTGCAGGGCAGGAGGAAGTCTCTGAGGGGGTCCCACTGGAATGTCACTAATCTCCCTGGAAGGCTTTGCAGACACTGCTGAGCGTGGCAGTAGGTTTCTCTACCTCCTTGGTTCGAGCCCTGCCCATCAAGGGACAGGGAGGACCATGGCGCTGTCCTGCTGCCCTGACACCATGACAGCAGAGCTTTGCCGTGGCCCAAACCCCACCTCGGGGTTTCTCAGCAGCACTGCTGACGTGTTGGGATGCCCTGTGCACTGGCGGGTGTCACAGCATCCTGGCCTCTCCCCACTAGATGCTGGTAGCACCACCTTTTGTGACAACCATGTCTGCAGGCACGGCTGGATGTCCCCTGGGTGGGCAGAATTGTCCCTGGTTGAGAATCATTGATCCATTGTCACACCCTTATTACTGGGGGAAGAAACTGAGGCCCAGTAAGGTTAAGACATTTGTCTAAAGTAACACAGTGAGTCCCTGGTGGTGGACCTGGCTCCAGGCCTCCAAATTGATGTTCTGTCCTTTGCAAGTACAGCAGAAGACATGATAGCATGATTTTATTTATTTATTTTTTGAAACAGAGTTCACTTGGTTGTCCCCCACTGGAGAGCTGCCTGACCTGCCTGGCTCATCACAGCTCACAGCAACCTCAAACTCTTGGGCTTAAGCAATTCTCTTGCCTCAGCCTCCAAAGTAGCCGGCGTCACAGGTGCCTGCCACAACACCCAGCTATTTTTAGAGCTGAGGTCTTGGTCTGACTCAGGCTGGTATTAAACCTGTGATCTCAGGCAATCCACCTGCCTTGGTCTTCCAGAGTGCTAGAATTACAGGTGTGAGTCACCATGCCCCGCTCTAATATGCATGATTTTAACGAAAAGTGCAATTTGAATTCATCTAAGATCAAACTCTCCTACCGAAGCCGCTGAGATTGCAAATGCTCAGACAGGGCAGACATTAGTCCCCTGGCTGTACGAAGAGACACGTGTGTTTGGAATCCAGGCCCCTGTAGGAGCTTCTTCCAATGGCTCATCAGGCACAGACTTTGTCCCCTCAGATTCCACACTTATTGGCATGGTCTGAGCAGCTTCTCCTAAGACCGACCGATAGTTCAGGCCCAGACAGATCAGAGAAAATAGCCTTCACGGTCAGGAACGTGACCATCAGGACCAGACTGCAGAAAGGGCTCACCCCGGCTGGTTTGCTCAGCTTTGCAGTGGAGTATCTGTTGTCATTATCATCAGTAAATGCTTAACCTGGAAACCCAGGTGACAATGTGGTGATCTCGTGAAGCAGGGAGCAATCAATTCAATAAACACCTTCCCAGTAGGTCAGATCATGTTTTCAAAGGTGTTCTGGGAAAAGGCTGTTGAAAGAATCCCCAGAAAGAATCCCTTCATGCTGCCAGATTTCTCTTGTGATTGCTTCCTGATTTAAAAAGTGAGATTGCGGGCTTGGCGCCTGTGGCTCAACGGGCTAAGGCGCTAGCCACGTACACCTGAGCTGGCGGGTTTGAATCCAGCCCAGGCCCGCCAAACAACAATGACGGCTGCAACCAAAAAATGGCCGGGCATTGTGACAGGCGCCTGTGGTCCCAGCTACTTGGGAGGCAGAGGCAGGAGCCTCGCTTGCAAGCCTAGGACTTGGAGGTTGCTGTGAGCTGTGGTGCCACGCACTCTATCCAGGGTTACAGCTTTAGGCTTTTTCAAAAAAAAAAAAAAAAAAAAAAAAAGTGAGGTTGCACGTGGTGTGGAATTTTATGAAAGCAAGAACACATTCATTTGAGAGTTCTGGAGAGAAGGGCTTGCACATACGTCTTGAGGGGTCAGATATACACTCTGTATTGAGTTTGTCTAGACGAGGATGGTGCACATGAATTCATCCATGCCTTTGCCTTTGTAATGCTAGAGTTAGTGTCTCTGGCATGAAATATGCAAGTCAGAGGGTAAGGAGCAGCACAGAGGCTCTCCACTCAGCCTTGTTCTCCTGTCTCCCCAGAGCCCCCAGGTCAATGCCAAGTCCTGTTTCTCAACTGCAGGTCACTGCAGGCTGGGCTGGATGTCTCTAGTCCGTGACTCAGCCAACTGCAGTGTGGCCATTTCCCCGCCAGGAGCCAGTCTGGAACACTGGGGACCCAGTCCTCAGCCCTGTCCTCATCCAGCTGCACCACCTTGGGCAGCTCCAGCCATCCTTCCCTCTCCCGAGGGTCATCCTGTGGGTGGAGTGAGCTCACATGCATAGCGTGCTTAGCACAGGGACATGCAAGGAGTGTTCTGGGAAGGTCAGCTGCCAGGATAGTATTGATGATTTAGGCCTGCCCTGATGCCTTCCAGCAGGTGGTCACAAGAGGCCCAAATCTTCCAGGCTCTCAGCTGCAGCTGGAACCCCCGAGTCCCGCCCTCAGCCCCACAGCTGGCCCTGCCCCACTGGGTGTTCTCACAGGCCGTCTGCCAGAGCCTTCCAGCGAGAAGACTGTTTGGTTTTAGAGGAAAAAGCAGAGAGAGGAGCAGAAACCTGGATGAGGTGCTCGGCAGCCACTGGCCTGGAACTGGGGCACAGGGGGTTTTGCGTCCTGAACAGGCCAGGGTATGGGACGGTGGCCAAGAGCCCAATGCCTGCTGCTGTGTGGCCCTCCAGGCGCCTCTACCAGGCAAGTGATGTGGCCACCTTGAGGGAGGAGTCCCATCCCATTCCCAGGGAGGAGCCCCAGGCCTGGCCGTGCTGAGAACTGGGCAGTCACCCCCCTGCCTGGCTGCCCCCACTCCCCTGCCCACCATGCAGATCACCCAGCTGGCAGTGCCAAGCACCCAGGCAGACCTGAGGAAGTCTTTTGCATCTTCTTTCCCCTCAGCTGTGCTCCCAGGCCCTCAGCCTTCTGCATTCCACATTCCACATCGCCTTCACTGGAGCCACACTGAGCAGAGGCCATTCTTTATGATCTGAGTTCTTAACTTGGAGACGTGTTTAGCTGTCACAGCTCTGTGTCTGTGTGGGGGCTGTTTCTAACTGCACCTAGTGGGCAGAGGCCAGGGGTGCAGCCCCAAGCCTCAGTCCGCTGTAGGCAGAGCCCCTGCTCGCACACATCTGGGGCGTTTGGATCCCAGGGATGTGTTTCTTGTGGTTGATACAGGTAGCTGCAGAGGCTGAAGGAGGGGAAACACTCCCCTCAGAGCCTCCAGAAGGAGTCAGCCCTGTTCTAACTTTGACTTAGGTCCTGTGAGACCAATTTTGAATTTTTGGCCTCTAGAAGTAAAAGTGAACGAATTTGTGTTGTGTTAAGCTGTTATGGTTTGTGGTAATTTGTTTTAATGGTGACAAGAAACGAATCCACTAACTTAAGGAAAAAAGGGAAAGGGTGGTGAGTCTGGCCATATTTATTATATGGTGACAGGCAGATGCTTCTAGAAGGACCCAGCGTGGAGAACCAGAAAGATCCGGGGACTGTGGCTGTGGCCAGTGCGGTCCAGCTGCAGAGCCGCCGGGGTCAGAGCACTGGCAACCTGCTACCTCCTGCTATTTCTTGGTCCCAATTCCAAATTCCTGGGCCGGGGAATCTGATTGGCTCAGTGTGGGTCAGGTGCTCACCCTCGTCCAATCAGGTGCAGCCAGCGGACCTGAGCGGGTAGACACCCGTGGGGCCCCGGCCCTCTTCTGGGGTCACAAGGACAGTTCTGGAATGAGGCCGAGGGTCTGAAGCTTGCCTGTTTGCACGTGCTGCATGTGAGTGTAAGAGTGTGTGTGTGTGTATATGTGGCCATAGGCGGCTCTGGGGACCCAGGGCCATAGGTGCCCCCAACAACTGTCCTCCATCTCCTCCTCTCCCTCTTTCCTCTCCCCTGGAGTGGGCGATGATAAATGGTCGCTCTCCCCACTTCCTGGATGAGGGCCAGGTCCCCCCGCCCACCATTCAGCACGATGGTGACACGGTTGCCATGTGCCATCTCTTGCCCTGCTGGGGCTGTTACCGTCTAGGCGCCTCAACTCACTCTGGGAAACCGGGCAAGGGAGGGCCCGGGTGATGCTGCGGGACTGAACCCAGAGCAGACACCGGACCACTCTCTTCCCACCCACAGCGGCTGCCTGACCCCCAGGGGCCTGGTATCCAGCCTGCTGTCCCAGATGGAGTCCCTCCCTTCACAGGACAATCTGGCTGCGCTCGGGGACCCAGGCGTGGTGACAGGAGGTCTCGAGTTAGCTCGGCATCCGACGGGAGTAGGGGCCAGCAGCTGCCGCTGGGAAATCCCGGGGGAGGAGCTCACAAAGAATAGCATCAGTTGACCGCACCGACCTGGAGAAGGGACCCCGGCGAGGGCTGCAGGTCTCGGTCCATGCCCCGCCCCCGTGAACGCCTCCGGCTCCCCAGCTCCGCGCAGTTTACCGCCCCAGGGGAGGGACGGCCTCGTTCCAGAGGCGACAGCGCCACCTCCCGGACCCCGTGCGTCTGCGCAGCCGGCACCCCTCAGTGCCCAGGGGCTACGACCTGGAGTCTCCGGAGGCCTCAGAGGGAATCTTTCCGCAGGACGACCTTTTAGTGGTCTTACCGTGAGCACCAAGTCCAGGAGCCTGGGTGTCCTGGAGAAGGGTCTGACCCCTGGTCCGCAGGCCTTCACTGAGGTCCCCAGGCCTCCGTGGGACAGCAACCTTCTCTTCTTCCTCCCAGGCTGTTGGGGATGGTGGCGACCAGGGCATGCACCCAGCACTTGCCACGCCAGGCACAGGGCTGCGCGCACCTCACCTGACCTATGGAGCCCAGGCTGTTCTCCCCGCATCTTAGAGACCAGGAAACATAGGCACAGTGCAGCCCTGCGGGCAGCGAGGGCCTTACTGGAACTGAAGCTTGTGTGCTCTAGTGCCACCTTTGGTTGTGGTTCTCTCTGCCTAACCTCATAAACGGCTTCTCATCCTTTGGGAGATGTCACCTCCCCCAGGAAGGCTTCCCTGCCCCCTCCACACTAGGGTGGGAGCCCCAGGCAGTGGGATCGCCTAGCAGCCAGCTTTGCCCACCTCGGCCCTCACAGCTATGGCTGCCTGTTCCCTTGTCTGCCTTCCCCCCATGTGCTCCTGAGGTCACTTGTGCCCTCTGTAATAAACCACAACCTTAATTGCACGATGTCAAAATAATTTACAAGGGGGCTGAAAGCTATGAAGGAGGAAGCCAGTTCAGAGGGTGCCTAGAAGCCCATCTCCCACTGGCGGTAGCTGGGGGGTCCCTCCTGGCCTGGGCTTGGAGCCCCCTGGCAGCAGGATATCTGTTGTGCTCTGGGATGAGCACCAGGACCCTTGTCCATCAGAGAGGTTCAGGGTCATAGCTCACGCTGGCTAGGGCGTCCTCATCAGGATACTGACTTGTCACTCAAAACTTTCCCATCCAGGGCGGCACCTGTGGCTCAAAAGAGTAGGGCGCTGGCCCCATATGCGGGAGATGGTGAGTTTAAACCCTGCCCCGGCCAAAAACTGCAAAACAAACAAACAAACAAAAAAACCTTTCCACTCCATCTGCCCTCCCCCACATTAACCAGGTTAGACCCACCGGAACCTCTGCCCTGTGCCCATCCTCTGAGCAGGTGGGCCGCCTCCGAGGTGGTCTCTGCTCATGCTGTGCAGTGCTGGGTGCCCCAGGGAGGGAGGGAAGCCTGGCGTGCTCCCTGCCTTTCCACACCTGTCTGCCTACCCATCACCTACAGACCGTGAGCCCCCAGAGGAAAGGGGCTGTTCATTCCTCTTTCACCTGTGCCTGATCCAATTGACATCTAATTGCAAAGAGGGACTCTCTATCTGTGTCCCTTTCTCCACCTCTGTGGAAACTGTGTCCCTGTCCCTCTCTCTCCTCCAGGCCCAGCTTCGTCTGCTGGGAACTCTGTGCCATCAGCCATCACCTCCCTCTTCCAGCCTGGATATTCTGTCTCCTGCAATATAAGTGTGCTCCATGTTCAAGGAGTTGTCTCCCCTCCTGTCTCTACCTCCTCCCTCCTGGACTCCCCTACCCCCACGGTCATGGTCATGGATAACTCCTTCCCCTGTCAACTTACCAATCCAGCCAGCTGTAGCTCAGTTCTCGCCGACAGTCCCTGGTGTGTGGTACTCTAAACCTCGGGCCCCTTGTTTACTGGGCATTTCTGTCCTGCTTTTCAAGTCAATTAGGATTGTTCCATTCTCCATGTACTATCCCTCTTTGTCTCTAGTAATTTTCTTTTCTCCAAAATCTACCTTATCTGCTATTAATGCCACCACTCAAGCTTTTAAAAAATTAGTGTTTGTGTTATATATCTTTTTCTATTCTTTTACTCGCAATCTCCCTATGTCGTTGACTGTGAAGTAAAGTTCTTGTAAGCAGCAGAGTTTTTTTTTTTTTTATTTTTGAGACAGAGTCTCACTCTGTCACCCTTGGTAGAGTGCTGTGGTGTCATATCTCAGCTCAACCTCAAACTCTTGGGCTCAAGCGATTCCCTTGCCTCAGCCTCCCAAGTAGCTGGGACTACAGGTGCTGCCTCAATGCCTGGCTACTTTTAAAGATGAGGTCTTGCTCTGACTCAGGCGGGTCTTAAACCTGTGAGCTCAGCCAATCCACCCGCCTCGGCCTCCCAGAGTGCTAGGATTACAGGCGTGAGCCACTGTGCCCAGCCCATAGTTAATTTTTTAAAAATCCACTCTTCCAGTCTCTACCTTTTCAGGGAGTGAAAAAAGTTTGGGAGTTCATAAAGTTTGTGTGCAATTTAATACGTTAAACTATTTAAATTGCACATGAACTTTATGTCCACCCTGTATTTGCATTTGTATTTAAACCATTTGCATTTAAAGCTTATGTCTGCTGTTGTATTATTGTTTTTGTTTCTTTTCTTTTTTTTGAGACAGAGTCTCACTCTGTCACCCTTGGTAGAGTGCTGTAGCATCATAGCTCATAGCAACCTCAAACTCTTGAGTTCAAGCAATCCCCCTGTCTCAGCCTCCCAAGTAGCTGAGACTACAGGTGCCCACCACAACGTCTGGCTATTTTTAGAGATGGGGTTCTCTTTCTTGCTCAGGCTGGTCTCAACCTCCTCAGCCCAAGCCATCCACCTGCCTTGGCCTCCCAGAGTGGTAGGATTACAGGTGTGAGCCACTTTTGTTTATCTTCTGTTTCTCTTTTCTTCCCTTCCTATGCCAGTTTTTTAGGCTTCCATCTTGATTTATTTATAGTGGTTTTGTGTGGATTTTTTAGTGTGCTCTGGGGAGTATACGTAGGTGACTTCTCAGATTCTACTAGTATCAGTGTTTTCTGGCTTCGAGTGTCCCTTTTCCCACACTTTTAAATACCGTTGCCTCAAGTGTCAGATGGGACCACATATTATAATTTTTGTTTCAATCATCACATCACCTCTGGCCTCCATGGTTTCAGAGGAGAATCCACTGTGATTGCAGTTTCAGAGGAGAATCCACTGTGATATGTGGTTTCTCTGGCTGTTTCGAAGTGTTTTTGTTGTTAGTTTTCAGAAAGTTCTAATGTGTCTTGGTGTAGATTCCCTTGGCTCAACCTTCGTATTTGGAGTTCGGTTTCTTGAATCTGTAGACTTATGTCTTTCACTGAACTTGGGAAGTTTTCTTCAAACTCTCTTTCAGTCTCACTGTCTTCTCAGACTCTGGTGACATGAATGTTAGAGTATTATTGTCCCCGATGCCTCTGAGGCTCTGTTTATTTTTTACCAACCTATTTTGTCCTTGTTTGGATGGGGTAGATTTGATTGATCTGTCCTCAAATTCAATGAGTCTATCCTCTGCCATCTTCAATTCAGCCCAACAGGTAATTTTTTTTTTTTTTTTGTAGAGACAGAGTCTCACTTTATCACCCTGGGTAGTGCCGTGGCGTCACACTGCTCACAGCAACCTCCAGCTCCTGGGCTCAAGCGACTCTCTTGCCTCAGCCTCCCTAGTAGCTGTGACTACAGGCGCCCGCCACAGCGCCCGGCTATTTTTTTTGTTTTTTGCAGTTCGGCCGAGGCCGGGCTTGAACCCACCACCTTCAGTATATGGGGCCGGCGCCCTACTCGCTGAGCCACAGGAGCCGCCCCCAACAGGTAATTTAAAAAAAGTTTTTGCTATTTTTTTTTTTAGTTTTTAAATTTCCACGTGATTCTTTTTTTATATCTTCTATTTCTTTGCAAAGAATCTCTATATTTTCTTTCTTTCTAGAGAATTGGTAATGGCTGGCAGAATGATTTTTATGATAGTTGCTCTGAAATCTCGGGCACATAATTCCAGCATCAGACTCGTCTCAGGGTCAGTGTCAGTCCATTCTGGTTCTTGATGGGATGAGTGAAATTGATTGCGTATCCTGGACACTGTGGCTGTTATGTTAGGAGCCCCAGGTCCTGTTTCAATCTTTTATTTTAGTAGCAGTTGCCCTGTTTAGGCTTTGCACGCAGATCTGGCCTACTTTTGTGGGCTGTGGGTCCAATGACAATCCCATCTTCAGAGCTGTATGGGGCTATTTAGGCCTGATTTGTATGGTGCTGCTTAGGAGGGCAAGAGCTTTCCTAGCTGGACGTCTGTTGCCTCTAGGTAGGACAGAATCCCCTACCTCCCTCACTTCCTGGGTCAGTGCTTGCGGTGGTGGCATTTCCCCTCCATCAACGGTCCCACTCTCCCTGCTATGCAGTGTCTTTGGTGGGGATGTGGGGTTTCAGGCCCAATGAGGAGGAGAGGGCTCACCCTGGCCGATTATTGTCGGGGGGCCCTTGTTCATTCTGTTCAGCTTGCCAGGTGTTTGGTGGATTCCCAGTTAATCCAGGAGAGAACCCCTAGCTGGGCTGCCTGCGGCTGCTAGGTTGGGGTGGGAAATACGTGCCTGGGTTGGTCCCTTCTGGGTGAGGGGTATCATGAGGCTCTGCCGTTAAATGTTCCTGAGTGGGGAAACTTAGCCAGTTCACCTTCTCTTTCCACCCTCCAGAATTCTCTTGTGGTGGCCTCTTACGTTAGTTACTTCCAGTGTTTACACCTGTACTTCTCAGATAAGAACAGAGAGAGTTGAGTCTGTTATCTTATCTAACCTGAAGTGTCTAAGTATATCTGATTGAGTGTTTAAAGGAAAGTGATGAATTCAAGCACATGAGCCAGGAACACTTTTCTCTGGGCCTCTGAGACCCAGGCTGGACTCTAGGGCTGGCTGGCCACTTCTACTCCTCGAAGCAGTGGGCACCTTGGGTTCTGGAGGAGCCCTGGTTCATTCCTGCATAGCCCGTTTTGTAGGGAAAAGCAGCCAACTGCTGCCAGCTAAGGGGTCAGAGAGAAGAAGGGAGATGGGAAGCCCCCAGGAAGAACCTCTTGGAAACAGACCCCACATGGGGACACTGGTGTCCCAAGATAACGGTTACCGATGTGACTGGGGGATTATAACAAGGGATGTGCTGGCCCTGGAGTGGGAAGCAGAAAAATTGAAGGACAGACCTAGGAGCTGGCCTATGACCCTGAGGCCCAGTCTCCTTGCTTGATGTTTCAGCCAGATATTTCCCTGGGAAGCAGGTGGGGGCTTCTCAAACCACACGGGGGGTCCACAGGCATCTCGGGTAGATTCTTTTCCCTCCTCTTCTATGGAGGCCACTAGCTGGACACCTGACAGAGCTCTCAGCTTCGTCATAGCCCTTTGTTCCAGGGGCCATGGCTGCTGACTTCCAGGACTGGTTCGGCCTCTTAGCTCCTTGTCCCCTAGAATCTGTGCCACTGATCAGTGTGTAAACACCTCTGTGGGGAATCAGGGGAAGCTCCATGAAGGCAGCTTTTGTGAGGTGGGGGGGATAAAGGGGGACTCTAGGAGCCAGTTTTTCCCCATCCCATTTCCTCCCATAAACAGAGGAAGTGTCTTTCTACCCCAGGCCTGTGCAGGGAGGGTATAGCCCCAGAGAGGAAGCAGCCTCGGCCTTGCTCTTTGTGCCAGTTTGTAAATTCTGCATCTCCAGCTCAGCCCTCTGAATGCGCTTGGCTGGCCCAGGAATGCAGTAAAGTGAGCACACTTTCTGGTCCTGCCCTACAGGTAGAGACTCAGAACGCAGGAGGTTCCAAATGCCAGTGTCTTTGCACTGAGCTGATCTCCGTAGGCACCTGGCAGGGACTCGGACACAGCAGGAGTCGGGGGACAGGTCACTCCCCAGCTCCCAGCTCTGGCAAGACAAGCCTTGTCTCTCTCCCACAGAGGCCCAACCGCTGCCCACCCTCTAGGCCTGTCCCTTGCCCCCTCCTCTGTTGTTGGGGCCTGTCTGTGATCTTGGAGATGTGCCCCAGGCACATGGGCAGGGCGTCTTCCTCCCCAAGACCCTCTGCCCAGCTCTCCTTTCCCAACATGCTCTTAGACCACTTCCTCCAACCAGAACCCACCAGCTCCCTGGATCTGCTGCAGGGTGAGTCACCCCTGCAGGCTGAACAGCAGGTCAGAGCATCGCCCTGCACGGGGCACTGCTGAGCCACAGGGTCCTGCACCCTGAGTTCAGAGCCCAGAGGCCTCTTCCTGGGAGGGTTTGCCTGTGAGTAAGTCTCTTCAGGCCAAGCACAAACGTGGCTTTATTCCCTTGTCCCTGCCCACACTGGGAGCTGCTGGGCTCCAGATGCCCTGGGGGCCTGGGCAGAGCTGGGAAGCAGCTTTGGAAGCAGGGACACAGCAAGTATCCAGTGGAGGCCATGGTGAGGCACGGAGCCTACAAGCTGCCGGGGGCTGAGTCTGGGCTACCCCGCTGAGCAGCTGTGTGACCTGGAGCAGGTGATTGAGCTCCATTTCCTCATCAGTGACATGGGATGACACAGGAACTGTGACAAGGCACCAGTGAACCTGGAAAGTCCGAGGCCCCCTAGGACCTGACAGTGGGTTCGCTGGAGGCAAGTCTTTAGGAATAGAGGTGTGGACTGGGAAGGTGGGTCCTCCACCCAAGCCAAGAGAGGGACCCTCAGAAAACCACTCAGCCCCTGCTTCCTCTTTAGTACAGGCAGAGGATCCTCAGCTGGGACTGAACTTCAGAGTCTGGGCCCTGGGGCACCAGACAGGTGCTGGTGGTGCTTGGTCCCGTGGTCACAGACGGGCAGTGGCCCTGCTCTCTGGAGCTTCCCAGGGACCCCGCTCTGTGTCTCTCCCTTGTCCTAGGGGAGGTCACCCAAAGTGCCCATGTGACACCAGGGGCTAGGCCAGGTGGGACATCCTGAAGGGCTCGTGGCTTACATGGCAGTGAACCACAGGACCAGGGGCTGGGAGTGCAGCCTGGCAAGGAGGGGTCCCCTGAGAACCTTTGTGGGGTGCAGGGGAGGAGGCCTGTATGAGGGTAGAGGGAATCAGGTGGCAAACAAGGCACCTGAAGCGAGAGTGAAGTCTTGTTTTAAATGTGACAGTGAGCCTAGATTAGCCAAGAGCCAGTTCTGAGTGTTAAAGGGAAAGAAAAGTTGTGGGAACTGCCTAAGTTGTAACAAGGTGGTGAAGGAGTGTGGTGGAGACTGGAAGGGAAAGGAAGATAAAGCCTCCTCGGTAAACTGGTTATATCCCCGAGATATGGACTGTGTCCGAGGCCTCCAGCTCCCATCTCCTCCACCTCTTCTGTCCCCAGCATCCCTATCTTGGAAAGGGTGACCCTCAGCAGCGTTCCCAGGTAGGGGGGAGACCCTGGATCTTGACACTAGCAGTACTCATGGAGCCAGGCCCGAGCTGGGACCCTTCCTGGACCCTGATGCCACCTAGCAAGGTGGGAACTGTCATCTTCTCTGGCAGACAAACGCTGAGGCAGAGCCAGGCAGCACTTCCCAGGCCAGAAAGGAGCTGCCTCTCAGCCCCCTGGCAGCCAGGTCACCTCTGCAGGTGCCCAGATGGGGGCTTTCTCCTTCACGTGGCCCCCTTCAGCCTCTCACCAGGAACAACCAGAGCCCCACAAAGGTCTGCAATAAGGAGGTCCCTGTCCCAGGCTTGGGGGGTATTTGGCTTAAACCAACCCTGCACTTGAGTGTTGATGGAGCAGACTTGAACTTCAGCCTGCAGACTCAGAGAGATAAGAACAAGCCCATTGCCTCAGTATGTGCGCAGCAGAGCTGCAGCCTGCTGAGTTGGCAAGAAGTCAGTCTCAGTCATTTGGGGCTTCTGCGCACCCCCAAACCTGCCCAGCTATCACCATTGTGGGTGTGCAAAGGTCCCGGGCCTTAAGGGTAGGTGCTGGTGGGCGGCACCCATAGCTCAGTGGGTAGGGCACTGGCCACATATACCCAGGCTGTCAGATTCAAACCTGGCCTAGGCCAGCTAAACAGCAATGACAACTGCAACAACAACAACAAAAAATAGCCAGGCATTGTGGCAGGTGTCCATAGTCCCAGCTACTTGGGAGGCAAGAGAATTGCTTAAGCCCAAGAGTTTGAGGTTGCTGTGAGCTGTGACACTACAGCACTCTACTGAGGGTAGCAAAGTGAGACTCTGTCTCAAAAAAAAAGGTAGATGCTAGTCACTGCCCTGCCCTGGTTCCTGATGAGATGTCCACTGTCAAAATCTCACAGTCCTTTCTGACTGTGGCTCCTACCTGCTGGGGGGTCATTGCCAGCCCAAGGCCCCTGGTGCTGCAGCTCTGAGGCCGTAGCCACCTACTCCCCTGGCTGTGCAGAGCTGGGCCCCAGGGCCCTGCCCCCTCTTTAGTGTCTGATACACAGAGATGGTTATCTCACTTTTTTTTCACTGTGGTCATATCTTTTCATTTTCTCTTTTTAAAACTTATCTGTCTTTCCTATATGGGATAACTTGAAAGATGAACTCAAATGGCATCTTTTTTTATGCTTTAAATATTTTCTTTTATTGGAAGTCCATTAAAAATAGAAAAACAGGGTAATTTTTTAGTTTCCTGGAATGTAATGGGTTTGAAGGTTAATTTTTCAAAATAAAAACTCAAACTGACCCAGATGTGAGCTCAGCTGACCATTTTCCTCCCGGTGGGGTGGGCTCTACCAGCTGTATACAGGCCATGGATAATAAATCACTGTTCCCATTTAAAACTTGGAGGGAATAAAATTTTCGTGCAAGATAAATTGTATCAGTTTCACTCTCTGAGAAGCTTCTTTGCTGATTGAAGTTACTTGTGCAATTTTGATAAGCTATTTTATTTAATTATAACATTGACACAGAAAAATGTACAAATGGTAAGCGTGCAGTGTGATGAACAGGCTTGTGTGGATGCAACCGTGCGACCTGGGTCCCATTGTGAACATCCTTGGGGTAGGGTCATCAAGCCCACGGCTCGGGTATGTAAGGAAGCAAAAGATCAGAGAGGTCAGACAATGTTTTCCAGTTTTCAGCCAGGAAGAGATATTCAGGGAGGGGCACAGGCCGGGCCTCGTGGCCTCACATTTGGGGAAAGGCTGTGAGCCCCTCCTGCAGGTGGGAGGTGCAGCTGGGCTCCTGAGAATCACTCAGGGAAGAGGGAGGTAGTGGCAGGGAGGGTCTGGGTGGGAGGTGGGGGTAGGCTCAGCAAAGCTCCTGTTTAGGCCTCATTGTCCAGGTCGGAGAGTGGTAAAGGCCACATGGTTTCTAGGCTTAGAAAGTAAAAGTAAAAGCTGCTGAGTTACATTTGAATTTCAGATAAATAAGAATTTTAGAAAATATGTATGTGTATACACACACACACACACACACATATAAGAATATTCCAAATATTACATGGGACATCCTTATGCTGCAGAAGTTATCTGCCACTTGTCTGAACTTCAGTTGTAACCGGCATCCGGTGTTCTATCTGTACACTGGGACTGCCCAGCGAGTACTAAGGAGATCAGAGACGCTGCCTGCGGGCCTGGCCCATGCAGCTCCCGGACTCAGGCCCCAGCAACAGAGCCTCCTGCGGCTGCAGCCCACACTCAAGTCTCCCGCCAGTGCTGTTTGGTGAGCCCTGTATTTATTTATGTTTTTAATGAAAGCAAATTAAGATTCAATTACTCTCAAGGACAGCACTGAGACGGCTCTTGTGACAAGTGGAGACACCTGGCTTTTCTTGCATCCTGGCGGGTCGCCGGAGAGAGAGGCTAAGTGAGGCCTGGTTTCCAGCAAGGCAGGTTCCCACCGTGGCTCTTCAATCTGTCATCAGATTTTCATCAAGCCTCTCTTCATGCAGCTCCGAGGGAGGCCCTGGGGTCGGGGGCCGGGTGGTCAGTCATGCTTGCGTCCTAGGTCACTCACCCTCTGCGTGGGCAGCAGCTGCACCCCAGGGAGACAGGAGCAAGAGGACACAGACATTGTCTTGGGAGGCGGAGGGGAAGGATCCCTGAGCTCAGGAGTTCAGATCTGTCCCAGCAAGAGCGAGACCCTGTCTCTAAAACTAGCTTGGCATTGTGGCAGGTGCCTGTAGTCCCAGCTGCTCAGGAGGCTGAAGCAGGAAAATCACTTGAGCCCAGGAGTTTGGGGTTTCTGTGAGCTAGGCTGAGGCCATGGCATTCTAACCGAGTGACAGAGTAAAATTCTGTCTCAAACAAATAAACAACTCCCCCCTCGCCAAACAGCTTTAAAAAGAAGAAAAGAGGACAAGGTGGAGGGTGGCCTTGGGGTTTCCTGCTGATGTTTCTTAGGATCCCCCACTTCCTCACTCCGGGGAAGTGGAGAGGTCCTTCCCCTTCAGAGGGCGCATCCCGGCACCTCCTCCTGCAGGGCCAGCAGCAGGGACAGAGTGCCAGGCCAGAGGGAGGCATCCCAGCCAACTTCTATGCGATGGGTGCCCTCCACTCCCACTCAGCTGAGAACCCCAGAAGGGTCCCATGGGACTGGCAAGATGCCTTGTGATAAGAAAGTTCTGGGTTCAAGCAAGTCCGGGTTGCTACTCACTGTTACCCTGATGGAGATGCTCGGCACCTGTGAGCCTCATATTGGAGGAGCTGGGAGGTCACAAATGTTGGTTTGATGTTGAAGTGCTGTCCCTTTGGGACCGCAGAGCCTTCTTGTCTGTATAACAGTGACCTCTGTGAACTTTATGGATACACCCTGGAAATAGCCAGGGTTACATGAGGATCCTGGCTGCTTCAGACAACCCATGGGATGCTTCCGTGGAAGGTAGGAAATGGTTGTCACTAGCACATGTGGTGCCAAAGTTAGTCTTCCAGAAGAGCCACCCCTGCCCAGGCTGCTGGTGAGGGAGGGAAGCACCTTTTCTGAGGACACCTGTGTCATGAATCGATGCAGGATGGGCCTGAAAAGTGAGCACATAATGATTCCCAGGTATTCAGAGGGAATCATTATGTGCTCACTTGTGTGGCCTTGGGGGCAGCTCTGGCCTCTGTGTCTTCAGTAAATGGCAGGCTCAGAATCCCACTCCATGGGGAGCAAATCCCAGCGTGTGATTGCACGACCTCACACGTGAGTCATGCAATCTGTGAAATGTAGTCTTACACAAACATTACCCTTGAGCAAATGGTTAAAGACTCCTTGCAATTTGGCAGACCAAACTGCTCAAATCCAGGACAAGAAAAAGAAAAAAAGCTTGTTTTAGGTCCTAATAAGAGTGAGTTTAATTGTAAAAGATTTCATTAATTCACGGTGAAACAAAAAAACATTTAAAATATACCAATATTGGCTCAGCACCTGTGGCTCAGTGGGCTAAGGCGCCAGCCATGTACACCTGAGCTAGCAGGTTCGAATCCAGCCCGGACCCGCCAAACAACAATGATGGCTGCAACCAAAAAAAAAATGGCCGGGCGTTGTGATGGGCATCTGTAGTCCCAGCTACTTGGGAGGCGGAGTCAAGAGACTCACTTAAGCCCAGGTATTGGAGGTTGCTGTGAGCTATGATGCCACAGCACTCTATCCAGGGTGACAGCTTGAGGCTCTGTCTCAAAAAAAAAAAAAAAAAAAAACCAATATTGACTTCATTAAAAATGTCCGTGGGTAAAAATGTTACCTGTTGATATGTTCCTGACCATATCAGTATATATAGCATGCATAACTAAATTTTTCAGGTTATGAAAGCAAAATAAACTGACTATAGAAAACATGGAAAACTCAGTGGAATAAAAATGAAGAACACCAGCTACTCCTGACCCCACGGCTGGCAGGGTCACCACTCTGTGTCTGGTTCCTGCACTGCTTTCCTGCACATTATGTTTTAAATTTATTATATGTTTTCTTTTATGTTTCCGTTTTCTATGCAACTAAAATCTTTATGTATATACTGCCCTTGTAGTTTTCATTTAAGAAAGTTTATTTGAGGTGAAATTCACATAACATAAAATTGACTATTTGAAGGTGAGCAATTGAGTGGTCTTTCATCCCTTTATGATGTCTTGAGCTGGCTGCCTCCACGCAGTTCCCAGATGGTTCCTGTGGCCTCTGTTCTGTGTAGCTACACCCTTACCATGGACTTCACACATGCAGAGAGGCCTCAGGGACAGCTAAGGTCAGAGGCAATCAGCAGCAATGGCTCAGCCGAGTGGGCAGGAGAGCAGCTGAGCAGAGCTGGAGATGCAAAGGTGGCCCCAGGCCGGGCCTGACGGGCACCTCTCAGGCCAGAAGGGAATGATCTCCTGGGATGGCCTGTGATGGCCAAGTGTAACCATTTAGGCCTGAAAATCTGGGGAAAACAGCAGGGGAATCAGCTGGAAAGACATTGAGAGGAGAGAGGGAAGAAAAGGCGGGTGGAGGTAGCCAAGCTCAGAGACGGAGGCAGCTGTCAGGGGCAGCGTCTGGCTCAGGAAGTGTTAGACAAGCTGACAGTGTGAGAAGGGACAGTCTGGGGCTCATATGAGGCTCACTGGCTACACTCCTGGTTCCTGGGCTGGGATCCACCATCAGGTCTGACTGAGTGCCTGCTGGTGGCTTCCCAGTGGTGAGCGGCTTCTAGGATGGCCCCTGAATCCTTGCCTCTTGGTGTTCCTGGCCCTGGGTAACCCTCTTATGGCCAACAGAACACCTTGACATCAAGGGGTTGCCACTTCCACGATCGGATTGCCAGAGACTATCATTTCCATCTTGCTAGCAGACCCCCTTTCTTGCTGGTTTGATGGACTGAGTTGCCATTTTGGGGAGTCCCACAGGGCAAGGAGCTCAGTTCTAGTTGGTTAAGAATTGGGGTTCTTAACCCTGTCCTTTAGGGTTAAGAACTGAATTCTGATAACAGCCCCGTGAGCCTGAAGCAGATTTTTCCCCAGCTGAGCCTCCAGATGTGACCCCAGCCTGGGCTGACACGTCAGCTGCCACCTACAAGAGACGGGGAGACAGAGGACCCAGCTGCGTCCTGCCCAGAGTCCTGAGCCACAGGAATGGTGAGGTAATACCTGTGTGTGTTGTTTCAAACCACTGCGTCCATGGTCACTTGTTACGCAGCAGCAGGTAACTACTGCACTCCCATGGTTTCCTCACGGATGCAGTTCTGAGTGGTCAGACTCTCCCCCGGTTGCTCCAGGGGCCCAGAAAACAAGGCAGTAGCTGACTTCACCTTGGAAGTTGCATCTGTCTCCTTTTCTTGGTTACCAGCAAACAAGTCCACCTGGATTCAAAGGGAGGGGACATAGGTCCTCTCAGTAGGAGGAGTTTCAAGTCACTTTGTGCAGAAGCAGGTGGGATGGGGGATCCTCTTGTGGCCATTGTTGGAAAATCCATTCTGCCACAGCTCATGCTTGGGTGACAGCGGCTCACATTTCTCCCTGTGAAATACAATGACATCCCAAGACTCCCAAAGTCTCAGCCACTGTGGGTTTGGGCTCAGACTCGAGGCCCACCACGATCCAGTCGTCTAAGTCAAGGCCTGGCCTAGAGGAGACGCCTGTGTGTGGGGTGGGGTCTCCTCCTGTCCTGTACTGGGAGTGGTTCTCTGTGCCTTGTGGCCCCTTCATCTCAGTCATGCTTCCCCTTTTCGTAAAAAAACTGAGTGTGCAAGCAAGTAGGCTTCTCAGCCCGCTTCCTTCCTCTGAAAGCCTCTTTCATTTTGTCCTGTCTTCATTCTGTTTAGAGAAGAAACTAATTTCTTTAAAAACTAATTTCTTCCTATGGGTCAATCTAAAATCTACCCCATTAGACAAAAACTTCACCCACAAAACCTCTTTTTACAAAATTAATAGACTATTTTGGAGCAATTTTAGGTTCTCATTAACACCTTGCATTAGTGTGGTGCGTTTGTTACAATCAATGAGCCGATGTTGATATATTATTATTAGCAAAGATCCACTGTTCATGTTAGGGCTTACTTTGTGGTGCATACTATATAGGTTTTGACACATCCACCATTACAGTAACACATAGAATAGTTTCATGCCCCCAAATTCCTGGCACTCCATCCCTCCCTCCCTCCCCTTCCCTCTCTCCAAGCCCCTGGCAACCACTGATTACTCTGTCCAGAGCTTTGCCTTTTCCAGAATGTGTAGTTGGAACCATACAGTATTTAGCCTTTTCAGTTTGGCTTTTGTTACCACAAATCTTTTTGAGATAAAAGCCCTTCTTTACTAGGGTCTTCAAGTGAGCTTGCTGGGGACAAGGGCCCTTGAGGTTTTAGAATTGCCCCTTAAGGGAGGGCTCTGGAGAGGCTCTGCAAAGCCTGCTGTCACATCCTCTGTCCTCAGAATGCCTTTGTCTGAAAGGGTTATGAGGCACTTTTAATTTTCTTTTTCTCTGAGGTTGTATAAAGGACCATAGAGTGCCCTCTGGGCTTCTTTGTCCTGAGGCCCTTTCTAACTCTTGGAGAATGCTTTGCTGGCTGAAAACATTGTTTTGGACTTTACATTTCCTTCTAATTCCAGTGGAAAGTTGAATCATTTGCTTGCAGTTACTCTCTCTCTCCTTTTTCATTTTGTTTGAGGCAGAAAGAGCCAGGAGCACCTTCAACAACTGTCTGGAAAACTCATCAGCCAGACCATCAAGTTGCTAGGTCCACTTGACATCTCCTTGTGCTACCGCTATCAGGCAGCAGTTTCATTACACCTGCGCCACATAAGGAAAGTTTCTGTGGGGTGCGGTGGCTCATGCCTATAATCCTGGCAGTCTGGGAAGCCAAGATGAACTCAAGAGCCCGAGCAAGAACAAGACTCTGTCTCTACTAAAAATAGAAAAACTAGCCAGGCATTGTGGTGGGTTCCTGTAGCCCCAGCTACTTGGGAGGCTGAGACAGGAGGATCACTTGAGCCTAAGAGTTTGAGGTTGCTGTAAACTATCATGATGCCACAGCACTTTACCCAGGGCCATAGAATGAGACTCTGTCCCCCTCCCAAAGAAAAGTTTCCTTTCCTCCAGCATTTTCTTTACTTTTTTCTTTGTCCTTCCCCCCCCCCTTTTTTGAGATTGGGGTCTCACTGTGTTGCCCAGGCTGGACTTGAACTCTTGGGCCCATGTGATCCTCCTGCCTCAGCCTCCAGCGAAGCAGGGAGCATAGGTGCTGCTTCTGCAGCAGCTCATCTTCTTTACTTTTCTGTAAGCTCTCACCAACTCCCCCCAGGCCGATCAGGCTTCCCCCCGGTGCCCACACCCAAAGTCAGTGCCTCGTATTTCATGTTTTAGTCACAAGACTGCAGTTCCATGCACATTGTCTTCCCGATCATTACACCACGTTGTGAGCTGTGTCATCCCCACTTATAGGAGTGAAACTTG
This sequence comes from Arctocebus calabarensis, assembly GCA_963573935.1. Taxonomy (NCBI): domain Eukaryota; kingdom Metazoa; phylum Chordata; class Mammalia; order Primates; family Lorisidae; genus Arctocebus; species Arctocebus calabarensis. Next base: position 11,139 of record CAUYON010015999.1, on the reverse strand, counting down.
GGGCTCGGAGACATTATATGACCTGTCACAGACCACATGGTTAGTAGGAAGGGGAACCGAGTATATGAAAGACGATTTTTAAAAACTGGATAGCACAGCAGCCTGGGAGGGGAGCTTACATCCAGTAGGATGTGGATCAGTACCGTTAGAGGCCCCATTGGTGATGCCCTGAGGAAGAGATGGGGTACTCTACTCACCAAGGCAGGGGATTATGCCATACATTTTAGAGAATTGTGCAAATAATAAGAAAATTATAATGTTGTGTTTACACAACTTCCTGCATCTCCAAAAATGTGCCTATTACGTAGAATGCCTCATTCCTCCCCTTCCCTCCTTCTCTCATCCTGAAGGAAGATTTGGGTGTTCGAGACCCAGGCATACTTATATGTCCAGCATCAGTACAGCACAGGCCCCTAGGTCCTGGGTGCCTGGCTTCATGTGAATTGTGACCCACAGGCAGAGTGTGAACATTTACGGAGGAACCAGCCACAGGCAGACAACCCCCAAGGCCCTTTGTGACCCCTGGACCAGTATCCTCTGAGGATAGATGTGCACCTGGGCACCTCTGACTTGAGCTAAGTAAAATGAACAAAGCCAAGAGTGTGCCCATTAGACAGATTCTCGTGCGGGAGCTGGAAGGCTAGCGTCTCTGAGGTGTCATCGTGCTTACTAGTCAGGCCAGGGCAGGGCCTGAGCTGTGCTGGTAAGTGGTGACTGGGCCTGCGGGTGGGTTGGGGTTACTGTTAGGGTGTGGATAGCCCAGAAACCAGGACAGTTGTTCACACTTAGTCTACACTGCCTGTCCCCTCCCTTGGCCTCTTGGGTCTCTAACTTCCTCTCTACCATGAGGAGGGGGTTGGCTCAGCTGGAGTCCAGTGTCCACTCAGGTGCAAATAAGCTCTTCCTGGGGGTTGGGGAAGGCTGCTGGCCAGGCCACTCCCTCTGCAGGGCTCAGTCTGAACAGACAACTTAGGAGGGAGCAGGTTAGGGCAAACCCACAGGCCTCCTTTCTCATGCATACAAGTCTCCCACACTCAGGCAGGAAATGAAAACGCTTCCTGGACCCCCAAAGGAGGTAAAGGGGAGGAAAAGGAAGGAGGACTTTTTTCGTGGTGTTAATTATACTTTTAGTCTCCTGTGCACTTGTTGGGTCATATGCAGAAGGCAGGGCTGGGCCCTTACTGGGGTTAGCCTGGCTTCCCTGACCCTGGTCTTCATCTGAGGGTCTGGCCTGCTGGACCGGGAAGGGCGGAAGGGCCGCCCTCATGCATCTCTGCACTCACTGAAATGCTCCAGCCTCTGGGCTCCCACACACCCTTCCCTCTGCCGGGAACCACCGCCTCCCCATCACCTTGGCTACCTGGCAAAGTCCTATTCATTCTTTAAAACCTTGTTTTGACTTCACCTCAATAAAACTCTGACACCACCCTCCAGTCAGGATTAATCACTCTTTCCTCTGTACGTTAAAAAAAAAAAAACAAAAACGGTTTTATTACGGAAAATTTCTTTAAGGACACCAAAGCAGAGAGAATTCCTCTGTGCAAGTTTTACACTCTCATCACTGAGAGAGTGTACCCTCGTCTGCCCATTACATGGCACAGAGCAGAGGCTCAAGGCCTCCCAGTTGGAACCAAAATTATCATCTGGCCCAGCGCACCCCTTTTACAGATGAGGACACTGAGGCTCCAATGCATCAGCAGAGTCACTGCAGTTCACCTGTATGACCGCCAGAGGAGTGGCGGGACAGGTGCTCTGGTCTGTGCGGCGCTGGCCTGCCCCGCGCTGCTCCGCCCGCTGAGGCGCTGACCGCCCAGGCTCCGACCCCGCGGCTCTGCCCGCCCCGCCCGACCTGGGGCGGCCCCGGGCGCTCGCTGCCCTCCCGCCTTCACCTGCGGGGCCCGCCCCGGGACTCCCGGAGCGAACCATTCGCTCCAGGGGGGTGTGGCGGGTGGGCGGCGGCGACCCCCACCCTTGGGCCACCCTGCGCGGAGGCACGGCGGGGCGGTCCCTCCCCGGACGGCGTCCAAGGCTTCCCCGGGCTCGGCAAGGTGTAGCGCGGGGACGCGGGGGACCCGGGGAAAAGCGCCCCGCGCACCTCGGCGGGGCGGGGCCGCCTCCTCCCCGCCCCGGCCCTCCCACCCCCGCCCGGGATTAGCGACCCGGGAGCCCGCGCCCCGCGGCCCTGTCGCCACACTCTCCCAGGAGCGGCGGCCGCGGTGGCACCATGAAGAAGTCGTACTCAGGTGGGTGCCGCGTCCGGCGTGGGGAGGGTCGGTGTCTCGCACGCGCCTCCCTGCGGGGGGCACGCCCGGGACAGGCCACGGCGCGCGACTAGGTTGACTCGGCCCCCTCCCCGCGATCCGGACGGAGCCCGCACGGCGTCCAACTCCTCCCTAGGTGAACTTAGTCTTTTCCTTTGCTCCGAGTCGCCGCTCCCGCAGGACGCCGACGCTGGGAGCCGGCACCTGACCCCTCTAACCCCAGCGCGGCTGGGCTGCTTCTGGCCTCAGCTGAGGGTCCCCTGCCGCTGCCCGCCCAGGTGACTGAGGGGCTGCTCTGGGGGTCGCGCCTTCCTCCTCGCCTTCCTTGTCCCTTGCTTGCATGGGCGTTGGAATCCGTCGCGGGTAGCGAGCTTTGGGTCCCTGTGCGTCTGTGTGGGTGGCAGGGTGGGGTGGCGCTGGGTGCAGACTTTGAGGCCAGCAGCCTTTCTTCAGATTAACTCCTGTTATTCCTCTACCCAGTGGAGTACGAAGGTCTCCAAATGAGACCCCCAAGTAGTGCCCCAGCTTGGAAACTCTGGGTCATCTTTTGCATCTCAGGGTGCCCTCAGCGAGCTGGTATCTGGTATCCTGGCTCTACTCCAGCAGATCCCACCGTAGGCAGGTGGAGGGGCCCGCCTGGGTGCTCACGGGGTGCTCAGCACCCTTCCTGACAGTTTCCTCCTCTGACCTGTGCATGGGCTAACCCTAACCCTACTGAGGCCCTAGGGCTATGTTGAGGGTAACCTGGGTCGCCTTCCTTCCCTTCCCCCCTTCCCTCCCCTCCTTTCCTTTCCCTCTCTCCCCTTCCCTTCTTATCCTTTCCAGTTTTCCCCAAAGGTGTCAGGCAAGACCCTTTGTACCCACCAGCCCTCAAGTAACAGTACGCACCATCTCCTCCTCTACTGGTCCTGGACACCCGTTTATTTCCTTTCCTTCATTTATTGGGACATAAACTTTTCATCCAAGGACCGTTGAATTGATCTTTATTGATAAGAGGGCAGAATGATGGGACTGAACTGAAGCTGAAGAGGTCATTTGGGCCCCCTGCCGTTGGGCACTTATTTTCCGTATTCAGGACCAAACGAGTAATGAACACTTTGTCTCCAAGAGGATTATTTAGAACTTCCCCTAAAATATCCTTCTGGGTCAGGAGCTTAGAATTTCCATTTTCGGCCACTTGTTGCAAACGTAGCCCTTCAAACTCTCTGAGCACAGCTCTCCCTCAGGAGCGTGGTGGGTTGATGTGACAGTAGGGGAGCAGGGGGTTTCCAGGTGGCATAGTTTTGGTTTTGGCACCTGGGGCTCCCTTCCTCCCCAGCATGCTCCAAATATTTGAGATGGTTGTGGGCATCGCTGCCATGGGCAACCTCTAGCCTGCCCAAGGATGGACATTTGCCCTTGTCCTTGGCTCCTTACACCTCATCTCCAGCTGGTGGGTCAGAACAGTGGGAGGGACGGGTCCTCTCCCCTCTTGGGTCCTTGGCCTTTTCTGTTGAGACCCTCCTGTACAGGTGCCAGAGGGCCCTGCAGGCTTGAAGTCCCCATGCCCAGGACTTGTCTGGAGGTGGGAAGATGGTCATATTTGCCCCCTACTCCTCTTTCCCACGCCCACCCCACACCTCACTGGGGACACAACTTTTTGCAGTTGGTGGAAGTAGAGTTTGTGGGGTAAGTAGGAACCCGCTCTTATAAAAGCAGCCTCCGTGGCTCCTCGTGTTTACCCAAAGGGTGAGGCCTCTCTGAGGATGGGGAGAAAGGAGGGTTTGGACCGTTTCCAGTTTGTTTCCCTCCTGGCAGTGGTCCCAGGTGTGCCGGGCCACTCTGTTGCAGTTATATGGAGTCGGGTGGGAGGCCCCAGTGGGGGTGGCCTCTCGTCCCCACACTGAGTGTCCTTGAGTCCTCCTGGTGCCAGCGCTGTTCTGGGTAGGGGCACTTGCAGAAGTCAGTCTGACCCCTAAGTAGCCATCAACACCATGAAATTAAGGAAAGCGGCAAAGGATGCTGAGAATCCCCCTAGTGTCTGAAAATCCAAGGACGACCAGGAAGAGATTTATTTTTTCACCTAGAATGGGTGGAATTGTTGCGTCTGGACCTATTTATGGGCTTGACAATAAATGGAATGATTATAATGCTGTTCCCAGTGGAGCTGGTTTGAGCACTCATGAGCCTCTGAAAAGAAGAAAGACTTTGGAAGTCTGTCTGGGGGCAATCTGGAGTGCCTCAGGTCTATGTACATTCATGGAACGCTCTGTGTGTTGGACACACACAGCCAGGGACGAGAGGGTACAAAAATGATGACAAGGTGTAGTTCTTGCTTGCAGAGAACTTGCATTCTCGTGGGGAGGTGGGATGAGGGCGAGATACCAGATCATTAACACCCCTCCCTCTGGGGCAGCACAGCCTCCAGTGCTGCAGCAGCGTCCCAGGGGTGGGAGGATTTAGGTGAGATTGAGCCAGGGCGTGAGGAACAGCAGTGTGGAGCAGTGGACAACAGAAAGGGTCTTAGCCAGGTGCAGTGGAGCAAGCACATCTATAGCACCAGCTACTGGAGAGCCTGAGGCAGGAGGATCGCTTAAATCCAGGAGTTTGAGGCTATAGTGCCCCATGATGGCACCTTGGATAGGTGCTGCACTCCAGACCCCCATCTGTTTAAGAAAGGCCGGGGTACTCACCTCATGGGTGCAATGAAAGGGTATAGGGCATACCTCCTGGGTATGTCCAACCACAACTTGGACTTTACCTAACAAACACAATGTAAACTAATCGTTTGTACCCTCATATTAATCTAAAATAAAACAGAAAAAAGGAAAAAATATAAAAAAGGCAGAGTGGGATTATCTTTCTAGGTAGAGAATGAAGCAAAGGCCCAGGTGCTGCAGAGTTGGGGGAGATTCAGGCGGGTGGGCTCTAACTGGCGGCTCCGATGCTGCCCTGCCTTTCAAGGATGCCCCCCCAGACCTCTAGTGGGGCAGGGGCAGTGGTAATCCACAGGCGGTGTGGCCCAGTGGTTTGCTGCTGGGCTCAGAGGCTCCAGGTCCTGGGATTCAGTTCCAGGCTGTCACCTCTTACTGTGGAGACAAAGCACTTTATCTCACATGTGTCTTTTGCCTCGTTTGTTAAACAGTGATGACACTAAGTTGCTGTGAAGAGTAAGTGAGTTCGTGCATAACAAGACTTAGAAAGGCCTGCTCTGAAACTTGTTAGCTGTAGTTGTGTCCATTAGTGTCACTGACAGTGGGAAGGGGGGTGAATGTCACTGCCCTCTCTAGCATGCCCTGAGCTGTCACCCACCTTCCTTACCGTTGTTGGTTGAAGGCCAGGAGTGCGCCCCAGTCCCTCCATCCCGGCCCCACCCACCGTGTGGAGTCTGTGATCTGAGCCCTCTGCTTCTCTGGGGTTCTGAGTTTGGGGTTTCTCATTGCATAATGGGTCACATGGAACTTGCCTCCAAGTGTCGCAGGCTCCCCTGGGAATCCTCAGTGATGGTGGCACGAGACTTAGAGCAGAGATTTCATCTTTGAGGGCACTTGGGATTATTCTGGAGGTTCCTTGTGGCCTTTGGGAGATTCCAGAGGGTGCCAGCCAAGGTTAAAGAGCTCTGGCCATAGTGACTTCCCTGAAGGTGTGGGCAGGGAGGGACGCTGCACCCAGAGGAAAGACTCCCAGTGTGGGACATGATTAAACACCTTCCCTCAGCCTCAGGGGACGCGGGTTTCACCCCCACTCAGCCCTCTGGGAGCTGAATTACGGGAAGGGTGCGGAATTGCACCCCCAGAGAATACTTCCCCGTCAGCTAACCCCGGGTGATGGGAGTGTGGGAAGGGCACGAACCCAGGGCTTCTTCCTCTTCTCTACCCGGCCCCCCACCCTGTCTCTGTGCCTGTTTGCCACCTCTTGTGTCTTCATGTCCAGGCTTGTTTGCTCTGGCACATTCAGGGGACCTTGGCTAGAGAGAGAGAGCCACCTCGTGCAGTTAGTCTGTGGCTCTGTCCAACCCAGGCCCCCCTCCTTCAGCCCCCCAATCATGAGTGAGCTGGCTGAGCCCTGAGTCCTGGGCCAGCCCTCTCTGCGGCCTGTGGTGGGCGTTAGGGAGGCATGCTGGGGCCTGGGCCGCCTGCCCTGCCCCTCACCCCAGATTGCAGGCTCTTGCAGGTCACATTGCCCTAGACGGCCCAAAGGTACTCTGAGAGCTGAGGGCAGTGCACCTGGCCATCCCCTTGAATTTGAGACAGTGCATTAGCTCACCTTCCTAGAACTGTAGTTCCCATGCACCCAGCGCAAGCCAGGTCAGGTGGGGAGAGTGGGGTGCAGGATTGCCCTTCAGGAGCAGCTATCCAGGGGGACGTGGGGTCTGACAACCGTATGCATTAAGGTGTCTACAGGGGACGTCTTACCTGAGGACCTATGGAAAGGTCCGATCTCCCACTCACCTTCTCAGGCTGCCCACATCTGAAACCCTCCTGCCCATCCCAGGTGGCCCTGACAGCCCCATGTGGTTGGGACATAGGCTGTCTGGTTTCTGCACTGCTGTTTGCCCATGGGCAGTGTCACATGGGCCCCGAAGTTTGCTTAAGATGTGCACGATAAGGAAGGTTCAACGCACACAAGTGTGGAGGCCAGCCCGGGGCCAGAGAGTGGCACTTCCTGGGCAGATCTGGCTGGCTTTGGTGCTGTGGGGGGCTCCAGAGAAAGGGAGGGAGGTGACATGCCAGGTTCCTGTATCTCTGTTGTTGGAGCTGTAACCTTGGAAACGTCTCAGCTCTAGGCTATCACCAGGGGTTTGTAGGGGCTCAATGGGTGCCAGACCAGGTGAGCCCCCCTGGCTTGTGCACAGTGTACAAGGCTGCAGCTACCTGGTGCCAAGTGGCTGTCTCTGGCAGAGACCTCAGCCAGATGGTCGGTCCTGATGGCAGCTGCCAGGTCACGTGCTTTGGTGTTGCTGACCAGAGGGAATCTGTGCAGGTGAGTGCAGGGCCCTGGCCAGGGCACTACCGTGGTGTCAGGCATGGGGGTCACGTGGCACCCAGGCCTATGGAGCACTGAGCTTCCCTGAGGGCAGGGAAGTGCCCCATGGGTGCTGGGCTGGTCACCCCTGGCCCTCCTCTGGTGGGATAGCTGTGCTGGGAGGCCAGGCATTGGCTGGCTCTGCTGGAGCTGCCCTGCTGAGCCATGAGGCACCCATCTCCTGGAGCTGCCCATCCTGTTTTAACTCTCCATGTGGATTCGGTCATTCATTCCAGAAATGTCTGTCTGGTGCTGCTGAGTGCCAAGCTGTGCTTACACCCTCTGGCTGCACCCAGGGCACCAGCCTGGCCTTGGGTCTCCAGGGTGGAGTGTGACACTCTGTGCTTTCAGCCCAGTTTCCTTTGGCCTTATTTCCCGGCCCCACCCTGGGCCCAGGTCCATTTGTAGCCCCTGTGAAGGGGGACATTGAGCCGAGCTGGCAGAGGAGGTGGCGTCCCCAGGGTGTTGCTTGCCAGTGGCCTCTTGGCAGCTCTGCAACAGCTTAGCTTTGTTCCGGCCTGATCTGACCTGGTTCTCCAAAGCGTGACTGTCGGCAGCCTAGAAACCTCCAGGACAGGAAACAGGAGCAGTGCGGGGAGTGTAAGATGATCCCAGCTTCAGGTCACAGCGTGGCCCCTGGGCCCAGGCTGCCAGCCCTCTCTGGCAGGAGCCCAAGTTACCGGTCACCCTTTGAGCAGTGCTGACTTGAGGCCCCCAGCGGCCCTTTGTGTCTGGTCAAGAAGAGCCTTGAATGGCCAATAATGCCCTTCCCAGGGGCCGGAAGCGCCAGAAAATCCTCTCTGGGACATTGGACTGCTCGCCGCTTCTCTCCCCACCCTGTCTGAGGTTTCAAAACAGTGGGCTAGGCAGGCATACGATCCTTTTCTGATGGTGGAAGTGGCCTTAGTCTCTGGTGAGGTGGATGTATTGCCCTCTTTCTGGCTCCTCCCAGGCCACTTAAGTGACCTGCAGGGAAACCTGGGCTATAGCCACAACACGCTGGTCTTCCGAGCGCTGCACCTGGGAGCCAGGGGCAGCCTGCAGCAGCTGAGGAAGTCCCTCGTCCTCGGCAGGCCGGGCGTGTTGGGGCAGTGGCTGAACAGGAGCAGCAGTGACTGTACCCTGGTTGGAGATGGCCCCCGTGGGTGCGATACCGGGAAGGGCTGGGTGGGACGAGTGGGCAGGCTGCCTCTGGGCCCTGGGCTGGAGATCAATCTGATGCCACATCCTGGGCATCCGTTCATGGCCTTCCCATAACTGTGGCTCCTGTTTCCATCCAGAATCGGATCCCAGCAGGGGAATTATGCCCACGTAACCCAAGCCACTTGGAAATGGGTTAAATCCAACCCCTGTTATCTGTTAAGGGCTTTGCTAACTCAATCCAGAGAGATTTGGAGGGTCGTTTGCAAAACACACTAATAAATATCTGACTTTGGCTCTGTAGCCACAAGAGTCAAACATGGATTGTGGGATGGTAAGTTAGTGCTCAGAGGTGACCTGGTGGTATAGCCACTGTGTAGACACTTGGCAGGGGAGCTACAGCCAAGGACACGCCGTGGCCGCATCGCAGGGTGGTGGGGGAGGTGGTGGATTTCTTACCAATGTTGGCATCATGCTGCCTCCCGGCTCTAGGGGCCCAAGGTGTGGCAAACTTCTGCTATGGGCACATGAGTCATTCTGGATGGCAGAGCCTTCCTGCTAGCTAGAAGTTAACACTTTAACTGCTGGGCCTTTGCATTACACTTTTTTTCCCCTTTAAAATATACTATGTATCTATTCTTTCTCTTTGGCTGTTTTAATTGTTGCTGTTGTCAATTTTGTGTATTACATATTGTTGAAAAAGGTAAGTGAGAAATTGAAAGGAAAAATTCAGCAATCCCAGCTGTTGCAGCATCTCTTTTTGTGTTCCCTTAAGTGCTTGTCTACACAGGTATAAGGTATATTATTTGATTTAATTATGAATGTTCAGTTCTGTTCTTTTCACTTGAAATCCGAATCCAGGCATGTATTTCGTAATTACCGCTACAGTGTCTTTCTATAAGGGTGCTCCTCCAGCCGCTCCTCCAACAGAATCATTCTCTCACCAGCTTTCATAAACCACCGGCAGAGATGGACCTCACTCCTGGGTGAAGATGTGGCCTGTGACTCTGCAGGGGTGCTGTCCAGAGTAAAGATGTGACGTTAGCTGAGGGCTGTGAGCTGGTCCGGCACTGGCGTCAACCCCAGAACCCATTTTCTTAAAATCACTTCTTCTGTTAGCTTGCTTTCTGGTTTTCTTTCTCTGTCTTTGGTAACCAGCTATACTAATGACTTCTCTTTCACACAAATTTCTCCAGGCATTTAATTTAAGAGAATATTGCCCAAGGTGAGTTTCTTTTCTGGCATTCCCGGGATTGCCCCCAAATACCAGACAAGCGTTCTTACCATGGTGTTTTACGGGGAGGCTTCATGAACAGAATTGCCATTGGTCCTGTTTGTCAGTCTGTCGTGTCACTGACAAGTCCCAGAGCTTACTGTTTTGTAAGGTCATCTCCTTGCCATAGTTTTTGGGTCCTTTTTGTGACTGGTATGTAATGCCAGGGCCCTAGGAAGCCTCCCCTTTCCCCATCACTTCCTTGGCCCTGTAACTTGCATCTGGACCCCAGGAGTCATCTCTTTGCTTCCTGGGCCAGCCTGAATCGTGCCTCAGTAGTCAGTCGTGATCAGTCACCCTGCTGGCTTGTTGCTTGTGCAGAAATTTCTTCTGGAACCCTCAGGCTCTACTGACCGCCTACCCTCTGCAGTTAACATCTCGTCCCTCTCACCTCAGGCGTCCTCCTGTTGTTCCAGGCAGTCCTGCACAGGGCCCCTCCACCCATCAGCCCCACGGCCCCATCTCTCTATGCTACATCCCCGAGTTATAATTTGATGGCCTGAGAAAGGTCGAGTGAGGTGTGTCACCTCTCTGGTGTCCATTGGGCAGAAAGGATGGACGCTGGCCCAGACTTTCCCATGCTCTCTGTTCCACTCTGTTATCCGCAGCACTCTCTGACTGCGAGTCACCATCCTCGTCCCCTGCACTCTCCCCTTGGTCCCCTGGCCCCACCTGCTAACCTGCTTGTCTTTCTCATGCATGTAGTTTGTCCACACCTGTGTGACAGGGTCTAAGCAGGAAACAGAAGCCACTTGAAGATGTAGAAGAGAAGGACCTCAATGCAGGGAATTTGGTGTATAGATGACAGAACAGGGAAAGGGCCAGTTAGGGAACAGACAGGCAACCAGAGCAAGCCCATGTGGGACTTATACAACCTTTAAAGGAATGGACGTGACTATTAACTTACAATGAGAAAAAAATAGTAACAAATTATAAACTTTAAAGGGTTGTTAAGGGCTGGGTGTGGTGGCTCATGCCTGTAATCCTAGCACTCTGAGAGGCCAAGACAGGTGGATTGCTGGAGGTCAGAAGTTCAAGACCAGCCTGAGCAAGAGCAAGACCCTGTCTCTAAAAAACTAGCTGGGTGTTGTGGCAGGTGCCTGTAGTCTCAGCTACTCAGGAGGCTGAGGCAAGAGGATCATTTGAGGAGTTAGAGGTGGTTGTGTGCTATGTGCTATGACTCCACAGCACTCTACCTAGGGCAACATAGTGAGACTCTGTCTCAAAAAACAAAACAAGGCTTGGCGCCTGTGGCTCAACGGGCTAAGGTGCCAGCCACGTACACCTGAGCTGGCGGGTTCGAATCCAGCCCCAGGACCTGCCAAACAACAATGACGGCTGCAACCAAAAAATGGCCGAGTGTTGTGGGGGGCGCCTGTAGTCCCAGCTACTTGGGAGGCAGAGGCAAGAGACTCGCTTGAGCCCAGGAATTGGAGGTTGCTATGAGCTGTGATGCCATGG
>CAUYON010015998.1:0-18449 GCA_963573935.1 Arctocebus calabarensis | reverse complement strand
AGGCGCCCGCCACAATGCCTGGCTATTTTTGTTTGGGTTGCAGCCGTCATTGTTGGTTGGCGGGCCCAGGCTGGATTTGAACCCGCCAGCTCAGGTTTACATGGCTGGCGCCTTAGCCCACTGAGCCACAGGCGCCGAGCCTTTTATTTTCTTATTGTTGAGTTTTAAGAGTTGTTTGTCAGAAGTGCCTTCTGCAAACATTTTCTTCTAGTTTATGGCTTGTCTTCTCACACACTTCACATGTATTTTACAGAACAAAAGTATTAATGAAGTCTAGCTGACTAATTTTTATTTTTATGGATTATGGCTTTGGTGTCAGATCTAAAAATCACCACTATCCCCAAAACCATCTAGGTTTTCTCCTTTGTTATCTTATAGGAATTGTTTTATATTTTATATGATACTCTATGATATATTCTGATTTACTTTATTTATTTATTTATTTATTTATAGACTGAGTCTTACTATGTCACCCTTTGTAGAGTGTCATGGTGTCACGGCTCACAGCAAACTCAAACTCTTGGGCTCAAGTAATTCTCTTGCCTCGGCCTCCCAAGCAGCTGGGACTACAGGCTCCCTGCCACAACACCCAGCTATTTTTGGTTGCAGTTGTCATTGTTGTTTAGCAGGCCAGGGCTGGGCTCCAACCTGCCAACATCTGTGTATGTGGCCGGTGCCCTACTCCCTGAGCTACGGACACTGAGCCTGATTTATTTTTTATGAAGGGTATAAGGTCTGTGTCTAGACTCATTTTTTACATTTACATGTAAATGTTCAGTAGTTTCAGCACCATTTGTTGAAGACTGTTTTGTTCTATTATGTTTCCCTTGTTCCTTTGTCAAAGATCCGTTAACTATCTTTATATTAATCTATGTCTGGGCTCTCCAGCATTTCCTTGATTTGTCTGTTCCTTTGCAGTAAGTCTTCAAGTTGGGTCAGTCCTTCAACTTTGTTCTTCCTCAATTATTGTGTTTACTATTTTGAAAATTTTTTCATTATGTATAAATTTCAAGATCACCATATCGATATCCATAAAATAACTTTCAGGGGTTCTGATTGGAATTGCATTGAATCTATCGATCAAAATGGGAAGAACTGACATCATGACAATGCTGAATCTTCCTATCCATGAATGTGAAATATTTCTCCATTTACTTAGTTCTTTGTTTTTATTCTTTGGAGTTTCATCATTTTCCTTAAACAGATCTTATACATATTTTGTTGGAATTATACATAAGTATTTCATTTTTTGATGCTAATGAAGATGGTATTGTTTTTTAATTTCAAATTTCATTTGTACTAAGGTTTGGCTCTGGTTTGTCCTCACCAAAACTCATATTGAAGTTTAATTGCCAATGTAATTTTATTAAAGGGCAGTGGGGCTTTTAGGAAATGATTATGTCTGTAAGATGGATGAATATCTTCCTTGCAAGGATGGTTTAGCTCTGGTGAGAATGGATTAGTTCTCCCCAGAGCAAGTTGTCATAAAGCAAAGTTGTGCCTTGTGCTTTTGTGCCTTTGGCACTGTGCTTTCCCTTCCACTTCTGTGCCATGCCATAGCGCGTCATGACACCCTTTCCAGAAGCTGAGCAGATGCTGATGTCATGCTTCTTGGACTTCCCAGCCTTCATAATTGTAAGATAAATAAACTTATTTTCTTTATAAATTTCCTACTTGAGGTATTCTGTTATAGCAAGAAAAAAGAAACTGCAACACTTGTTTATCATTGGTATATATTTAAGTGATTGACTTTTATGTATCTGTCCTTTATTAGACTTGTCTTTTACAAAGATTTTCTCTCCATCTGTGGCTTGTCTTTTCATCCCCTTATTGAAAACATTTTTTGTTTAATTGACACAAACAATGCTGCTTACACTAAGGATATCATAAGCATAAGGACAAATACTTATAACATTGATTGACTATAAGAAAATGTACTGTTTCAATTTCCTGCAGATATTATGGGCCAAAGCACGCACGCGTGCACACACACACACACACACAAACAGGAATTCTGGACTCTAATTGTATAACCAAATGATCTAATGACATTGGCATTGGGGAATTTTCTTGGAAATATATGGAAGAAAGATGCAGAGAAGATTAAGGATAAGAATGAGGGTGAAAGGAAATTGTCTTCAAGGTATGTTTCAGATAGTTTTAATCACTAATGCCCTCTAGTTCAATGATAAACTAGGTTTTTGCACTTATCAAATAATAAATACTTATCAAGTACCAATGACCATTTAGTCACTAAGTACTAGAGATACAGAAATGAACATAATTCATCTTCTCATCAGTCTAATTTTAAAGGAGACATACTGATATGTAGTAGAACAATGGACAACATAACCAGCTGAATGCATATGTTGAAGTATCTGTGAAAAACTAATTAGAAATACTAGTCACAATTTTTCCTTTGTGTCTTGGAAAAATGGAGAATATTAAGAGATGTTATGATAGATGGGAATGACTTTTGAGATGACCTATTAAGGATGAAGAAATAGCCATGTGAGCCAGGGGAAAAGAGTCCTTCTAAAAGATGAAATAGTATGAGTGAAGGCCCTGAGACAAGAAGGAACAGTAACCTTTTAGGAGACAGAAGAAAGTTTACCATGGCTGAATATGAATTGAAAGACAGCACAAAAGAACCCTGGTAAAGTTATGGAAGTGATGTGTGTGTCTGTTGGGGGTGGGGAGCATCTGTGATCAGTGGGCAGGAACAGTGGATAGAATTCTGTTGGAAAAAAAAAATCAACGTGCATTATCAAGAATGAATTTGAGGATGTGAGGGCGATCTGGCTGCAACATCTGTCACCCCATTAATCGCCGGGGTTGATTCGGCTGATCTGGCTGGCTAGGCGGGTGTCCCCTTCCTCCCTCACCGCTCCATGTGCGTCCCTCCCGAAGCTGCGCACTTGGTCGAAGAGGATGACCTTCCCTGATAGAGGAGAACTGCTCTTCCGTGAAGGGTATACGATTAGCTGCGCTCCCCTGCTAGAACCTCCAAACAAGCTTTCAAAAATGAATTTGAGTTAGGGGACAAAGTTAATGAGGTGTTAAAACATGAGAGTATTGGCTATTGACTAAAGGATGATTATAGCTTGAAGACCTGTGTAGATTTAGTGATTAAAAAAAGATATTTTGGGGTTAAAATAGATGTCAATTGTTGATTAATTGTATTTTCCAGGAAGTAGCTAAAGAGAAAAGCGTGTTAGCTAAGGATGCTTCTAGTTACTTAGATCATGCAACTTGGTGAGTGATGATGCTATTCATTTACCTAGAGAAACATTAAAGAAGATGAAATCTTACAAAAAGATGATGAGTTTTGAATATGTTAACATTGAAGTATCTGTGAAAAACCAATTAGAAATATTAAGTGGACAGCTGTATATACAGGTCAAGAATTAAGAGGAAATTTCAAATTGATGATGTAAATATTGAGTCATCAGTAAAATACTAGACCACTGTTAATAAAATAGCTCCTTCCTAGTTTCTATCTTCCAAGAAAGGAATATACTTACCTTCCCCTAGACCTTGGGCTTGCCATGTGACTTGTTTTGGCATGTTAACAATTGTAACATAATCAGAGTCTTTGATGTGCTTACCCAATAGGGCTTCTCTCATTTCACTCGAGCTTTTTATTAACCTTGGTGAGCTACTGGTCCAAGAGCACAACAAAGATGACCATGTCTGGTCCTAACTTGCAACTTGCAGGAAGGCCAAGCCAAGTCAAGTTGAGATTAGTTGAACCTGTGACAGACCAAGAGATGCACATGTAACATGTGTGTCCCAGATCTTTTATCGTTGTGTTTTATGCAGCTATCTGAGATGTGTCAATGGGCTCACTTAAGGAAATAGTAAAAGGCATGAGAAAAAGGAGTAGGATTAAATTTTGAGATTTCCAGCATTTAAATTTTGTGTGAGGACAAAGGAGTGATCAGAGAAGAAAGAGAAAGATCAAGAGTTCACAATGCTATAAAAGCCAGAGAGGTAGGAATTAGTCAACAGGGAAAAGTTTTACTGTAAGTTCATGAAACATGAGTCAGCAACATAGAAATCTTTGGTTCTATAAGCAAGAGCCATTTATGCAGTAGGAGCAGAAATTACATTAGTATAACTCAAAGAGTCAGTATAAGATGAAGAATCAGCTAGTACAGAATAAGTAACACTTCTGTAAAAAGTTCATCTATGAGGAGTTACTGTCTGAGAGAGGAAGTGAGGTGATAGATGTATATTTGTGAGTATAAGTTTATCCATGCTAATTTGCTTATTGCAAGGTTTTAGTGGAGGAAGAGAAGGAGAGAAAACACAAGTACAAGAAAGAAAAGACATAATCGCTAGTATAAAGTTTCTGAGAACTTTCAAGGGGATAAGCATGTATCACAGGCTGAAAGACTGGTGTTATACAACTGAAGTAACAGCCTTATCTATAACATCATGTGAGAAGGAGGATTCATGGCAAGAAGTTGAGGAAATTGCAGTCTGTAACTTTTTTTAATGGAAGTCACTATATAAGTATGACATCATCTTCTGATAGTAAGAATGAACCGTTTTTACTCACAATACTAGTAACACCAAATGCAAGATGTCTTTTCCAACACTGCTTCTCCTATTCCCTGACATCTGTGTGTTATAATTCAATTCAGTTCCAACACTATCTGTCTAAAACTCGTATCAAATCCTACAAATTAAGGACTTATGCTCACAACACTTTCCTTTCTTCTGATGCCTGTAGTAAGTGTAGGGTTATCACCTATACTTTTGACTACCTGACTATACATTCAGGGGTTCCCACAACTTTCTGCTCAGGATTAATCATTTAGTGTGTTGGCTTACAGAACTCAGAAACTTTCTTTACTTACTATTACTGGTTTGGTATAAAGGATACAACTCCAGAACAGCCAAATAGAAGATATTCATAGGGCAAGGTATGGGTGTAGGGTTGCACAGAGCTTCCATGCCTTCTGCTATGTTTGCATATGATTTGTCCTTATCAAATCTCATGTTGAAATTGTTGTTGATCAGAAGCCTCATAGGGGGAAGATTGGGGACAAAAAGGTCTAGGAAAGGGGCATATACATGGGCCTCTGGAAAATAAAAGATATATAGATCTTTGTGTCATATTATGAGACCAATCATCCACTATTGAAGAGCTGCTACCATAGGACTGACCTAATTAGTCCTATTGCCAAATGCTCTATAGCTCAGTAACTCAGAGCCCCTGAGATGGCATCACCCAGTCAAGAGACCAACCAGTCCATTAATGGAAAGCTGATTATCCTGGACCCCTTCCATCCTGGAAGAGGAGTGTTTCATTGTGACAGGAATTAAGATATATTCTAAGCATAGGTTTGCATTTACTCTCCATAGACCCTCAGTCAGCATCACTAATTAATGGTTTGCCAAGTATTTCTTCTACCAATGTGGGAAGAACATTGCACTAGAAGATCAAGGAACCCACATTAAGAAAAGGAAGTGGAATAACAGGCACATAACCATGGGACCCCTAGGTGCATTACATACCACATCGTCAGGAATCACTTGACTGGCAGAGTGAAGTGACAGCCATTTGAATGCACAATTGAGGTGAGATGATGTGCTCTAATGCATCAGGATAGAGCATGATATGATGCTGTGTTTCTAGTAGGTAGACTATATGAGTCCAGGAACCAAGACTTGGAAGTAAGCATACACTGGTTTACCATCAATCTTGGAGACATACTTGGGTACTCTGTGTTTTCCACCCATGTCCCTGGAATATGCTGCAAGAAGAAGATCCTTGTTCCCAGAGAGTGAACCTCTACCGGAAAATGCATCCACAGTTCTATTAAAGTCTAAGCAAGGCTGCCACCTGTCATTCAAAGTCATCATACTAGAAGGCCAGCAGGGAAGAGAATCTTGGCAGAGGCACCAGACTCTGCTTATCAGGAACAGGAAAAACCATTGTTGCCTAATGGAAGCAGGAAGGGATAAGTTTACATTAAAGCAAACTACAGGAATGTCTCAGGTTATCTCCCAACCAATCCTGAGAGTAATTGGAGAATGAATAAGAGTGGTGAGAATCCCAGACCTCCCAGGCATCAAGTCTGCATCACTCCATGAGGTTAGCCACCTTTGACTAGGTGAGGTGTTGGTCAAAGGTGAGGGGAATCCAGAATGGGTAGTGTAGGAGGGAGATAATATGAGCCAGTTATGGTACAGCTATAGCAGAAGCAGAGGTTCTATTTCGTTCTAGAAACTTCTCGTAAGAATCTATAGGAAAACAGAAGAAGGTGAATCTTTGAGCTGTGATTCCAAGAAGCGTTGGACTTTTACTGATGAAGTAGATCCAAGAGGCACACAGGTGGACTAAGTCAATGTTGTGGTGTGTCACCCAGGTCTCCTATTTTCATGACTGAGGCATTCACTTCCCTAACTGTGAGGAGTAATGTCCGCTGACTATTCACTTCTGACTGCCTCTCAGGAATTGCCTTAGGTCCAGAGAGAACTAGCTCCCTGTCCTTCCCCAGGAATACCTTCCTCTAAATACTGCTCAGTGCAGGTGTTCAAGGCCTCAGCCCCCTCTATTCAGACAGCCTTAATGGGCTAATAGACTCACATTCTCTGTGGGATCAAGTGAGTCTCTTACCCACCTGCATTGTCTTTCTGCCTAATCCTTCTCTAGTTCCCTTACAGGCGCCACTCCTGATGCATGTTCCAATAAACTTGTAGCATCAAAAGCTTCAGCTCCAACTTTATTTAGTAAGGAAAGCAACTAAGAAAAATGCTACTTCTTAATTGGCTACTGGTAATTTATTTTTCTGTTTGCTCTTTTTATCTTATGATTTATACCATATTTTCTTGCAACAATAGTTTACTCTGGATGAGTCAAGTCTGCACAGAGTTGGTCTTTTTCTAGGTTTTCTTCAGTGAATGTTTCTAATATTGAGTTCTGTTGTTTGGTTACATGGCAGCATATACCTCTTGACATTAGGGATTCCTGAGTATTGTCCTTGTTACTTGATTACTTGATTATTCCAGAAAATCCTGTGCCTAAAATTTGGAAACTGTCACCAGGTGGTATTGGCAGTAAGAAGAGTGTGGTAGAAGGGACATTTAGTAAAGTGAGAACTTCTATACCCAGTAGCATGCTGTCAAAATGCTAATAGAAATATTATAATACTTCTTTAGACTGTTTACTGTCCTAAAAAGAATACTGATTAGCTTATGGTTAATCAGGAGTGAGTCATAAAACAATATATTAACAAGGCACAAAATAAATACCATTTCCCTAACCATCAATTAACATTCAAGTTGTCTAATCCTGATTTTCATGTCTAAATACTTTCTGAAGTTTAGTAACTTCAATAGGTCTTTCAGTCAGTTTAGTGGCTCTATAATTTTAAATATTAACTTTTCTAAATATCCCTAAGACTTTGCTTCAAAACACACAAAATATGGAAAAGTACTAAACACATTGGGAGTCTGCCTTTTCTAGTTTATGGTGTCCTTTCTGGGAGTTTGATCTTGCATCTCCTTTGTCTTTTTGATAAATAGAGCAGGAAAACACTACATGATCTGGAGGCAATGCCACATTTCTCCTCCTGCTTTCCTTGTTCTGTCGTGAGGTGGCCCACCAAGTCCATCAGGCCCAACATCCTCGTATCCACACCACTATCTGAGTGCCTAAATTGCTAGCTTAATACACTAGTTAATGCTCAAACCTGGGTTTTTCTTTTCTATTTATTTTACCCTTCATTACTCTGCCCTTCCATAAGGAGATAATTAATGTTCTTCCCATTACATATGTGAAAGGTATTTTTTAAAAAATAAACATCTCACATCAAGGATTATTATCTTTTTAAATAGCATAAACCCTTCTCTTTTTAAAATTTTATACTTTAATATGTTTTTGTTCTATGGAATTTTAAACTGGGATTTTCAAATTTGTTACTTACACGTGTAAAAGAAACCTAGTATGCAGAATAAAGTTGTGACAGATGGAACAGGGCCAGACTGGAGGAAATGTCCGTGATGCAAGGAGCCTCTCAGGGACTTGACCTTTGCATCGCAGACCTAAGGAGCACCTCTCCATTGTTCTAGGTTTGAGTAATGATGGCTACTTTATTTATGTAGACAGACCATTGGTTTGATGTGAATAGCTTCTGTTCTGTGCTCATATGTGCTCTTATTCATAAACTCAGTAGTTAGATTTTTGTTGTTGTTTTTTAAATAGCACAGTACTCCTGACCATCTATAGGAACTATAATTTATTCTCACCAAGATTGATCTTATTTTGTATAATCATGCACTTCTCTGCCCCCATTATCCTTATTCTTTGGGGTGGTATTAATTAACAGCCATTGATTTTCTCCTAATGTCAATCCATCCATTCTTCCAATTACTCTGCAAATGCCACTCATTCTTATTTAGCAGTAGCATTCATTACCATGCCACTTCTTCCTATTCATCCTTCATTCTCCTACCAAATCTTCCTACTTCTTTCAAAAGAGTCTGTCCTTGACCTATGAGCTTCCTTCTCTTTCTTCTCATCTCTTAGTGGCCTCTTTTGGCTGAGTGCTTCAGTGACAATGACTACATTGACAATTCTGAAACCTCTCTGTCCACCTTTAACCTCTGTCCCAATCTATATCTTCTCTGTCAATCAGAATTCCCCTCTAGGCATTCAAATGTATACTCAATCTGTTTAAGAACGAAAGAATCTTTCATTTTGTCCCTCTTCCACCCCATCATTTAGAATCACCTTAGGCATCACTCTTCTAAAGCCCAAATATGCATTTTGATGTATGTCAAGATCAAGATGGATCTTTAAAGACAGACAGTCCCATGGTCAGAGGCCTTTTGCTGAGAGGCATTACAGTTCACAGATGTCAAATTGTGGGAGGAAGGCTAGATACAGGGCACGGCCTGGGAGGTGACATAGGAATAAGGTTTCCTCCTCTCAGCAAGTCCTTTTTAGCAGCTTTCTCAGAGGTGACTAAACTTTGGAGGGCAAATGCAGGCCAAACACACACACACACACACACACACGATTTGGAAACCACGATGTCACAGGATGCATTTACAGTGGAAGAAATGTCTCACAAAATGAGCTGAATCAGTAACTTCTTCAGGTCAAGAAGAAACTGCTGCTTAAGTGAACTTAGAAAAACTTAAAGCTCTGAAGGTTTCTTACTGAATGAGAACATTAGCCACTTAGCAGGGAGGTTCTCCATGGAAAACCTCAGGCCCAATCTAGTAAACTATAGAGTCAAGTTTGAACATGGACCTCAAGACTCACCTCCTTTTCTGTAGTAACCCAGTTAATGACCAATTACCTCCATTTTGTGTTTACTAATTTTAATTTTAAAGAGTACTCTCTCCTTTAGTCCTTCCCTTACCAAATAAAGGGCAGTAATCTGCAGTAATGCAGTATCTTTGTACTAATCAAAGAAAGTTTCTTTCATTCTGCCCCCAAAGACCTTTTAGATAATTCTTATTTCACTAAGGAAGAGAATAATATCTAACAAGCATGTACAGCAAGTAGTTAATTTCTTCTATCAACAGTTCTTGAAATAAGATCCTTGGTGCTTAGTTTTTTGGTGACTATTAAGACAGATCACTTTAGGCATAGCTGACATGATTCAGGAAGATTTAATCCTCTCAAAATGGATTGTGAGTAGAAGTGCACATATTAAATACTGTTAAATCTAAAATGTTTTAAAAAATAAATGCAATTAGCTACAACTAAAGTAGATTAGTCTTGTTTAGTAAAATGCACAATTTAAAAGCAAGACTATCCTGTTAGTTACCACTTTATGTGTCCATATTTAAGAATTACTTCATATTTCTTTTCTTTATTCACTACACCTGTCCTAAGTGGCAGCAAAGCATGGGTTAAGAGTGTGGTTTGCAGAGCCAGCCTGTCTGGATGTAAACACAGATTGCCACATTGTATCTGTGTGACTTTAACTAGTATCTTAATTTCTCTGTGCTCAAGTTTTATTATCTAACAAAATGGGGGTCTGAGAGTATCCAGCTCATTAAGTTGATGGAAGATTAAATACTATTTCAAGAAGCACAGTCATGCTTGGTGTAGGTTAAGAACTATTTAAGTGTTTCCTGTTACTTTTATAAAAATGGGTAAAGGTGAGCATTTACATGCTTTTTAGAAGGTGATATTTTTGTTTGTTTGGCATTATCCTTTCTTGCTCTCTCATCCTTCACTCTCGTCAGTGCTAATGTCCTCAATTCCATTCATACCCCAGGTAACCCGTGTTTCAATATTTACTGCTAATAAATGCTTATCTGTATATGTCTCTGAATTCATATAATTCTGTAAAGAATACGCATAAATATGGAACAACTGGTAATCCTTTTGTCTTATAGAAGTGCTATCATTGTTCATAAGCTTTTCTACATCCTTATTCTCTCATTCAAGTAATCTGTTATGGCATGAACTCATGGCTATCCTGTAATGTGGATGTGCAATGATTTGTCAAATTATTTTTGTTTTAATGGGTATTTCTTTCCAGTTTTCTAAATCATTATAAGAATGTTGGAATAAATACCCTTCATAGAGACTCTGAATATTGTCACTTTTATTTCTTGGCAGTGATTCCCATAGTGGAACTGCCGGTTGAAGAATATAAGTGTTTTAATTTTTTTTTTTTCCGAGAGATAGTCTCACTATGTTGCCCTGGGTAGAGTGATGTGGCGTCACAGCTCACAGCAACCTCAATCACTTGGGCTTGAGCAATTCTCCTGCCTCAGCCTCCCCAGGAGCTGGGACTACAGGCGCCCACCACAGAGCCTGGCTATTTTTTGGTTGTAGTTGCCATTGTTGTTTGGCAGGCCTGGGCTGGGTTCGATCACCAGCTCCAGTGTATGTGGCTGGCACCCTTATCCCTGAGCTACAGGTGCCAGCCATCAGTATTTTAATTGATGCTGTCAGGTTGCTTTCCATAGTTGTAACACTATAGATTTCCACTAGTAACCCTAGGCAACATCCCTTTCCCAACATTCCCAATAAGTGCAATAGGTGCTTCTCTTCATATTGTTACCAACCTGATTAATAAACACCGTTTAAACAGTGTTGGAGGAGTTTCAAGGATGAAGCTCATCACGCTGCAGCAGGAAACAAAAGTAGAAATAAAACAAAAGGTCTTCTGGTGCTTACCACAGGCTGTGTTCTCAGGTAGTTACAGAAGAGCAGGCAGAGTAAACCACCCCACACATGCCACAGCCTGGCCAGTGCCCGGTCTGTATGGTGAATTGGGGTACATGGAGTTGAAGAAAGGAAAAAAGGAATCAAACAAGGAAAGGAGAGTAAGAAGCCAGAAGAAACTTAGTCAACTGAAAATGAGGTGCTGCTTCTAGGTTTGGGCTAAAAAATGGAACCAAAATTCAAACAGAAATACAGCAGATTGGCTTTAATGCATTCATTATTCTGTTTATTTGATTAGAACTATCTAGCATCTTTGAAGGGCCAGGTATTATGCCAATGGAATACAACCATGAATAAGACAGATGAGTTCCACACACTCGAGAAACATACAGTGTAGCCAGAGTTTCATAAACGTGCAAGAGAGGGCAAGCAAGATGGCCAAACCGAAAGGTCCAATGATTATCCCTCTACATGAACACCAATTCAACAACTGTTCACAGAAGTAAGCATTTTTTGAAGAACCCAAAATCACCTGAGTGATCATACTACCGGGCTCTGAGTTATATCAAAGAAAGAGGCGCTTAAGAGGGCCGAAAAGACAGTCTTGCATTGCCTATGTGCCCCCTTGTCCTCCAGTGTGCCCAGTGGAGACAGCATCTGTGTGATCACAGGAGGGAGAGTGAAGCAATGATAGGAATTTGCATGGAAACTGAGGGCCACCCTGGTACAGGGGAACATAGTACAGTACAGGGCAGAAATCTGCCAGTGCCCAGAGGCAGTTCCCAGAACAGCCTGCCAGAGAGCAACCTCTATTCCCAAATCCATGTTCTGCCTGGGCCCTGCACTAAATCATAAGGCAGTCAGGCCACAAAGGCTGCCGTCTTTGGGCAATTCCTGCAGTTGTACTAACTCAGAGCCAGTGGACTTTGGGTGAGCTCCCACCCCTTACCACCAACTTCAGGCAGTGTGGCTCAAGAAGTATCCTTCTACTCGGGGAAAGGAAAAGGGAGAGCTCAGAGGACCTTGTTTTACATCTTGGGCACCAGCTCAGTCACAGTAAAATAAAGTATTGAGAGACTCCTGAAGCTCCTGAGTCCAGGGCATTTCTGGCCTTTCCTTAGGCCAGTAATAAACCTGCTGCCCTGAAGGAAAAGACCCAGTCCTGGCAGGACTTGCCATATACTAACTAAAAAGCTCTTGGACTTTAAATAAACAACACATGTAGCCAAATATTTGGCAGGGCTTTGGATGAAACTGGGCTGGTTTCAGGTATAACTTGGTGCTGGAGGCCATGAGGGACTGCCCAGGTCACTCCTCCCTGAACTCCAACAACCCAGCACAGAGTGTGAAGGGACAGAGTGAGAGAGACTTTGCTTGGTAATTTAAGGAACCTTCCTCTTTCTTACCAAAATCCACCAAGGTGGCACCATTAGGAGTCTGTAAGAGTCGCAGCATTACTGGGCTTGGGGCACTCCCAGTACTAATACGCCTACAGTAACCAAAGACTTAGCTCACAACTCCCTTTAAATATCTCAAAAACTGTCTCAAGAAGGACAGGTTCAAACAAGTTCAGACCGTGAAGATTAAACTAAATACCTAGCTCGTCATTGTCCAGACATTGTCAAACATCCATAAGCATTAAGAACACGCAGGAAAACATGACCTTGCCAATCAAACTGAATCAGAGACCAGTGACCAATCTCGGAATGATGGAGATATACAGCTTTTAAAACAAAGAATTTGAAATAGTTGTCCTGAAGAAGCTCAATGAATGTCAAGACAACTCAGAGAAAGAATTCAGAAGCCTGTCAGAGAAATTAAACAAAAGGATTGAAATAATTAAAAAAAATCAAGTAGAAATTATGGCACTTAAGAATTCAACTGACTGATAAAGGCATCGGAGTCTTTCAACAGAAGAACTGACCAAGCAAAAGAAAGAATTAAAGAACAGGATATTTGAAAAGACACAATGAGAAGAGAGAGGAAAAAAATAAAAATAAGGAATAAAAAAGAATAAAACATACCTAAAGAGCTAGAAAATACCCTCAAAAAGATGTCATTAGCCTTGAAGGGGCAGAAGAGAGAAATTGGCATAGGAGAATTACTTAAAGAAATAATATCAGAGAAGTTTCCAAACCTAGAGAAAGATGTCAATATTCAGGTACAAGAAAGTCACAGGACACCCACCAGATTTAACACAAACAAAACTATCTCAAGGCATTTAATAATCAAGGTCTCAAAGGTCACACATAAAGCAAGGGTCCAAGGGAAATAAGAAAAAAGTAACAGATAAAGGAACTACACTTTTGGCAACAGACTTCTCAGTCTTACAGGCAAGGAGAGAATGGCATGAAATATTCAAGGTGCTAAAGGAGAAAAATCCTTACCTTTAACCCCAGAATATTCTACCTTGTAAAAAATTTCTTTCAAACATAAAGGGGGAAAAAAAAAGACTTTCTCAGACAGACAAAAACTGAGGGATTTCATCAACACTAGATCTGCCCTGGAAGAAATGCAGAAAGAATTCTTCAATCTGAAAAAAGAGGCTGTTAATTAACAGTAAGAAATCATCTAAAGGTATATAAGTCACTGATAACAGTCAGTAAACAAATGAATAGAGTACTGTACTCTATTGCTATAATTACAGAGTATAAACTACTTATAATGTGAGTAGGAACACTAAATAATAAACCTACTAAAAAGGTTACATCGACTTTTTGAGGGAGAGATGTGTAAAAAGATATGGATGGAAACCATAAAAAGTTAAAAAGCAGGGGAGGAGCAGAGAATGGAGTTAAAAAATAGAATTTCTATTACTTCTCTTTGCTTGTGTATTTTCTTTGTTTGTAAACAGAATTTGTCATATTTTTAAAATAATTGGTTATAAAGTAAGTCTCATAGTAACCTTAAATCATGATATCTATAACAGATATATTAAAAATAAAAAGCAGGAAATAAAATGCACTACCAGAGAAGATCTCTTTTAACAAATATAGATAAGAAGGAAGTGAGAAAGATAGAGAGAACCCACCAAACAATCAGAAACTACAATAATAACAAGGCAATAGTAAGTCCATACGTGTCAAAAATAACACTGACTGTGAATGGACTAAGCTCTCCAGTCAAGATTCATAAAGTGGTTGAATGGATTAAAAAAAATACCCAACTATACGTTATCTTTAAGAAACACACTTCACATATGTATGTATAAAGATACATGAAGACAAAAAATAATTGATGGAAAAAGATATACCATGAAATGAAGACCAGAAAAAAGAAGGAGTGACTATGCTTCTATCAGATAAAATAGATTTCAGGACAAAAACTGTAAAAAGAGACAAAGATCATTATGTAATATAAAGGGCTCAATTCAGCAAAAGGATGTAACACCTCTAAATATATATGCCCCCAACACTGGAAGACCCAGATATTTAAAGGAAATATTATCAGAGCTAAAGAGAGATAGACACTAATACAATAATCTACAATAATCATTTTCAGCAGTGGACAGATCACTCAGACAGAAAATCAACAAAAATTGCACTTAATCTTCACTATGGACTAAATATAACAAAAAGCATTTACAGAAAGCTTCATCCAATAGTCACAGAATACATATTCTTCTCCTCAGCTCCTGGATCATTCTCAAGGATATATCATATGTTAGGCCACCAAACAAATCTTCAAAAATTCAAAAATATTGAAATTATACCAAATAATTTTTCTGACCACTATGGAATAAAACTAGAAATCAATAACGAGAAGGACATTGGAAAATCTACAAACACATGGAAATTAAACCATATAACCAGTGGGTCAATGAAGAGATTAAGAAGAAAATTTTAAAAATTATGAAAATAAAAACACAACATATCAAAATCTATGCAATACAGTAAAAGCGGTAATAAGAGAAAAATTATAGCAATAAATGCCTACAACAAAAAAGTAAAAAAGCCTCAAATAAACAAACTAATGATAATTCTCAGAGAACTAGAGAAACAACAGCAAACTAAACCCAAATTAATAGAACAAAAGAAATAATAAGTATCAGAGCATAAATAAATAAAATTAAGAGGAAAAATATGAAGGATCATCAAAACGAAATGTGTTTTTGAAAAGAAAAATAAAGTTGGCACAGCTTTAGCCAGATTAAGGGGAAAAAGAGGGAAAATCCAAACAAATAAAATCATAGAGGAAAAGCAGACATTATAACTGATACTACATAAATTTAAATATGACTAAATACTAAGAGCAAATATATATCAATACATTAAAAAACCTAGAAGAAATGGATAAATTCCTAGACATATAAACCTACCAAGACTAAACCAGGAAGAAACTCAAAACCTGAAAAGATCAATAACGAGTAACAAGATAGAAGCAGTAAAAAAAGTTTCTCGTCAAAGAAAACCCCTGGACCCTATAGCCATAGGGTCAGCTTAATTCTACAAAACATTCAAGAAGAAATAATGCCAATCATACTTGAAGTATTCCAAAACTTCAAGGAGCAAGGAGTACTCTCAAACTCATTCTACCAAGGCTGTATCACACTGAAGACAAAACCAAAGACACAACAAAGAAAGATATACTTCAATATCTCTGATGAATAAATCCCTAATAAAACACTAGTAAATTGAGTCAACAACATTAAAAAGATAATTCATCATAATCAAGTGGGATTCATCATAAGCAAATCAATCTTATGATATGATGCATCAATAGAATGAAGGACAAAAAACATGATCATCTCAGTTGATACTGAAAAATAATTTGACAAAATTCTATACCCTTTCATTATTAAAACTCTAAAAAAAATCTAGGTATAGAATGAATTTACCTGAACAAGAGGAAACTACATATGAGAGACTCAGGGCAAGTATTATACTGAATGGGAAAAGAAAGAATGAGAAAAGGAAAGAAGGAAGGAAGGAAGGAGGAAGGACCAT
The DNA here is from genome assembly GCA_963573935.1 of Arctocebus calabarensis. NCBI lineage: Eukaryota > Metazoa > Chordata > Mammalia > Primates > Lorisidae > Arctocebus > Arctocebus calabarensis. The sequence continues at coordinate 2,354 of CAUYON010015998.1, read as the reverse complement.
ATCAAATGGAAAGGAAAAAGTTAAATTATACTCACCAATAGATGGTATGATCTTATATCTAGAGAAAACAAAAGACTCCACAAAAAATCTGTAAGAACTGATAAATTCAGTAAAGCTGCAGAAACAAAGTCAACATATAAAAATCAGAAGCATTTCTATATGCAAACAATAAACAAACCTCAACAAGAAACCACAAAAATAATACTATTCACAATCACTACAAATAAAATAAAATACCTAGGCATAAACTTAGCCAAATAAGTGAAAGATCTCTAAAATGAAAAATAGAAAACATTTATCAAAGAAATTGGAAGAGGACACATACACAAAAAAATGAAAAGATATGCTCTGCTCATGAAGTGGAAGAATCAATGTTGTCAAAATGTCCATACTACCCCAAGCAATCTACAGGTTCAATGTAAATCCTCTCAAAATACTAATGACATTCTTCACAGAAATAGAAAAAATCTTAAAACTTATATGGAACCACAAATGCCTAGAATAGCCAAAGCCATCCTGAGAAAAAGCATAAAACTGGAAGAATCACTTTTTCTGACTTAAAATACTACCATAGAGCTGTAGTATACAAAATAAGGTACTGGCATAAAAATAGACACAGAGATGAAAAGAACAGAATAGAGAACTCAGAAATCAATCTGAACATCCATAGTGAACATATCTTCAATCAAGTTGATAAGAGCCCACAGTGAGGGAAGGATGATCTCTTAAAGGGTTCTGAGAAAATTGTATCTATGGTGCAGAAGAAAAAAACTAGATCCTTATGTCTCACCATGTACAAAAATCAAATCAAAATGGACTAAAGATTTAAATCTAAGATCTGAAACTATGACACTCCTAAAAAAAAAAAAAACTCTTGGGAGGAGTTTCAGGACATTCATCAGGGGAATGTTTTCTTAAGTAATGCAACCAAAGCAAAGTTGGACAAAAGAAATCATAGCAAGCTAAACAGGGTCAAGGGAAATAATGACCAAAGGTAAGAGACAACCCAGAGGATGGGAGAAAATATTTGCAAACTACTTGTTCAACAAGGGATTAATAACTAGAATATACATGCAACTATAACTCACTAGAAAAAAAAATCAAATAATCGGATTTAAAAATGGGCAAAGGATGTGAATAGACAATTCTCCAAAGACATACATATGGCCAACAGATATGAAAAAAATGCTCATCACCATTAGTCAAAGCTGAGAAATGCAAGTCACAATTGCAATGAGATACCATCTCATCCCAATTAAAATGGCTTTTAACATAAAGGCAGGTAATAAGAAATGCTATTGATGACGTGGAGAAATGGGAACCCTCCTATACTTAGTGGAGTCACTGTGGAGAAGAGTACGGAGATTTCTCAAAAACTAAACATAGAACTACCATATGACTCAGCAGTCCTACCACAAGGTATATGTCCAAAGAGGAGGAGATATCAGTATATTGAAAAATACCTTCACTCCTATGTTTATTGCAGCCCTATTTATAATAGCTAAAATTTGAAATCAAACTAAGTGTTCATCAATGGATGAATGGATAAAGCAATTGTGGTACATGTAAATAATGGAATATTATATAGCCACAATGAAATGCTACCATTTGGAACAACATGGATGGAAATGGAGAACATTAAGCCAAGCACAGAAAGGAAAAATCTCATACATTCTTATTTATGTGGGATCAAAATTTTAAAAACAATCGATCTCATGGAGACAGGGAGTAGAATGAGGGTTACCAGAGGCTGGGAAGTGTAGAGAGGAAAGGGGCATAAAGTGGGGGTGATTAATGTGTGCAAACATATCGTTAGATAGAATGAATAATATTTTTTAGGACAACAAAGTGAATATATAAACAATGGAAAGTTGGGATATACTTTAAAATAACTAAAAAGAATGGAATTGTAATGTTCCAAACACAAAGAAATGTTAAACACCTCAGATGATGAATACTTCAATTATCCTGACTTGATTAATTCACATTGTATGCCTGTGTCAAAACATCACATGTACCCTATAAAGATATACAACTATTATGAACCCATAATAATTGAATTTTTTTTTTTTTTGGCTTGGCGCCTGTGGCTTGAGCGGCTAAGGTGCCTGCATTTTACACCTTAGCTGGCAGTTTCCAATCCAGCCTGGGCCCGCCAAACCCCAATGACGGCGGCAACCCCCCCCCCCCAAAAAAAAAATGGCCGGGCGTTGTGGCGGGTGCCTGTAGTCCCATCTACTTGGGAGGCAGAGGCAAGAGACTCACTTGAGCCCAGGAATTGGAGGTTGCTGTGAGCGGTGATGCCACAGCACTCTACCGAGGGTGACATCTTGAGGCTCTGTCTCAAAAAAAAA
>CAUYON010015996.1:0-42968 GCA_963573935.1 Arctocebus calabarensis | reverse complement strand
GCCCTCCCTCCACCCATACTCTCCCCTCCCCTCCCCTCCCTTTCCCCTTTCCCTGTATTCCTATGCTATAATTGGGTTTTAGCCTTCATATGAAAGCTATAAATTAGCTTCATATTAGGGCTGAGTACATTGGATACTTTTTCTTCCATTACTTTGCTAAGAAGAACATGTTCCAGCTCCATCCACATAAACACAAAAGAGGTAAAGTCTCCATCTTTCTTTAAGGCTGCATAGTATTCCATGGTATATACTCTTGAGCTACTTCTACTTCTGGTAACCTGGCTGTCCACCAATGGGGTCTTGAGTGGTGCAATTGTGCAGACAGCAACTCAGGGCAATGGGCTTCCTTCTCTGATAGCTATCAAGTCCAGAAGTCACATATAAGTTTAGCATCCAAGTTTATTTGCATTATAGGGTTCCAAAAATAAGGTCACTGTTGCTAAATAAAATACAAGAAAGTGAAAACAAAATGAAAGCAAACAAGCAAAACCCAACTCTCTTGCCTGTGTCCTCCAGGGAAAAACAGAACAAAAAAAGGAAAAGATATATGAATGTATCACTATAGCCATCACTGAACATTCCTGAAACATTTTTTCATCCGTTTTCTTTCCCCCAGTATCCTTTGGTCATCCATGATAGACTGGATGTGAAAGGGAGCATGGATGGTGCTTTTAAAAATAAAATGAAATCAATTATCAATGGCAGCTGAGAAAAGCCATAGCATCCCAAGACATAAATGAACAAAGAGCAGATAATTGTGTTTCCCTTATACTCAAAAGTTACAACCTGTCGGGTGATATTTAAATGATTTGGGACCTGTTCGTTTTTTTTTTTCCCCTAGAATCAAGTGAATGTTTTTCATGGGAGACCTGCTGTCAGCCAATCAGGGTGAGCAATCTAGGCTGCTTTGATGTAACATAAGTTGCAGAGTAGCAGGTGGTCTTCCCTGCTGTTTATAGTGCAGTTGGGGGAGTTCTGTCAGATGTAGCAGCTCCTCTTTATCTGCATGGAATCTGTGTAAATCACAAAAGAACAGATGGAAAAATAGTCACATACCCCAGTTCACCTCTTAGAGGCAGCTCATAAACTTCCATACACCACCTCCCGTTCACAAAACAATCTTCAGTGGATTGGTCACCCAACTGCTGCAGGATAATCATTTTGTTTGCAAAACATCTAAATACATGAATTAGACAAAGAAAACAAAAGCAGCAAACAGTTGAAATGATCAGGACTGTCCTCTGTGTACATTGTAGCATTATATTCCAGATTTACGTCAGCACAGAAAAGTTAGAAATCCTCTCTCATCTACCAGTTCTAAATATCTTGCAGAACTTGGTAAGATGCAATGGTTTAGTATGTCTGTTTATCATTTTTAAATATAGCTATAAAATTCTCTGTTCATATTTTTTCTGAAAACTTTTAATCATTTTTCTAAGGATTGACATAAGCAGTTACATACTAAAAACCATCAATGATCCCCACCCCACCCCCAAATTGACTGATGGAGAAAGGGTAAAGAATTTATTTCTAAAAGAGGGGATGGCAGGCACAAAAGTACCAGCTATAAGGAAGAACAGGGGATGAAGTAAAGTGTATTCCAGTGTGATTTGTAAGACAAGGTGTTGAAAGAGATGAAGCTACCCATTAGCAAGGTCTTGACACAGAAGATATTCAAGGTCTCATGAAAAAAACATGGGCTTTGACCTGAATGTGATCAAAGTTTACTACTGAAACGTTAACTTCGGTTTATTTGTAACATTAAATCTGTACAAATAATACATTAAAAAATATATAATTCATTCAAAGACCTAGAGGGCACAGAAATTGTCAATTAGGGAGACACTGTTATTTGGAAACAAAACAATTTATATTTTCTTAGGGATTTCTACAGTACACAGAAATCTTGTTGGTATGGAAAATCTTTATTGTATAAGGGTGAACTCATGAAACAGGGACAGCCCAGTCTTGAATATGGCACGATGGAGAAATTCCATGGGAGAAGTCAATAGTCATACAGAATGTTCTAGAAGTCTTTTCCATACATTGTAAGAAAATGGGAAGCACAGGGGAATTATTTCCAGATACCCGTAAATAAATCTTCCATAAATTTATTCCAAGGGGGATGATATTTTAGATCAACATTTAAGAAATAGGGACACTTTTTCCCTTGGTGGGACATGGGGCCATGTCTGAAGAAGTTGTTGTCACTAGTGGTTGAGGGGAGTGTTATTGGCATCTAACATGCGAGGCCAAGGATACTCCTAAAGCTGGGACAACTCCCACAGCAAATAATTATCTGACCATAAATGTCAGTACCTCTTAGGTTGAGAGCCCTGTTTGAGACATTTAAAACATTTAATCAAGAGAATGAGATTCCAAAGTTTTGTCCTATCTAATTATGTACATTTAGACATAAGCAGGAGCAAGACCTTCAAGTTTTTGTAAAGGTCATCATATATGTGACCTTCTCCTATAATGAATTTATCTTCTTAAGAAAAAAAAGGACCAAAAAGTCCTTTTTGGTTTTGAATTTACATACTTTTGGAAAGTTGCTATTCAAAACCAAATTGCTTTAAAATTAAATTATACTTGAAATAAAAGTATTAATATTGAAAATGTTTCAACAAAGAGCTTTTCATTTTTAAAGCATTGTTTTGCAGTTAAGATTAGTCAAATACTTTCATCATATCTAGTCTGAGGCAATTAAACATATTTCTAGATACCAATAGTAATGTATTTTCTGTATCAAAATATCACAGGTGATAGGTATTAAGATTCTTTAAATAGTTTTGGAGGGGATAGTTAGATGAATTCGGGAGTAATTTAACTAAGTTAAAAGTTAGAAGGAAAGTTTCACAGTGAAATATTTTCCCCTTCAGGTGTTTATCCACTTTTGATTATTGATGTTAATGAAAGCCTCTTTCAATCACAACAAAGATAACTGCAAAGAAACATAGTAATGCTCTCCGTTAGAAGGTTTTACATTAAAGTTACTTTTACTTTTTCTTTTCATCACAAAAAGCATAAAAAAAAAGAAAAAGAAAAACCAAAGAATTTGAGAATTTGTATATTTTCTGTTCGTGTAAAGTAGTGTTAAGTAACTCAAACATTGGAGAGATCCATCAACAATTATAAGAAGTAATTATCAAATATCATTTAAGCTAATATTAAATATCATCAGTAATATACCAATGGCATTTTGGAAGACCTTATTTACCTTCTTGTTGGTAATTGGGATCTGAGAAGTTTTGATGTCTGTTCTGTAGTCTTGCCCTTAGACTTCTGTCAGAGAATAGAAATAACTGTATCTTTCAAATTTAACACTGAGTTTTGATTTTTTTTTCAAAAAAAGTCTTATTGAAGCAGCGTATACACTTCAAAAGTGAAAAATCTCTATTAATACTGTTTGCTAAGTGTTTACCAATGTGGCTGTCTTTTTAGTTTATAGCTCTGTGGAAATAGGAGTGTGCCCTAGAATCTTTAAAATTGGTTGTATTTAAAACTTGTTTATCCTTTTACTTCCTTAAGCTTAGGTAATTATTTCAGGCAAGGTGCTTCCTGAAAAAATATTTGAAGGACAAATAATATTTGAGGAGCCTGCCTAGTTTATCATTCTCTTTGAGAGAGTCTCATCTCAATATATTATAAAGAGAAATGAACAAAATCTTGCTTGATTTTTTTTATTCTATTATGCCTCCCATTAAATTTAAAGTTCCAAGGAACAAATTTTGAAAAAAAGTGGTTCAGACTATTTAGTCTTCCTCTTCGATTTTATTTTCATTTTGATTTAACTACGTTTTAAGTCTTGCTTCTTAACTACTAGCTATTTTATTTATGTTTAAGATTTCCAACAAAAATACCAATAGGGCAAGAAGTTAAAGTTACACATTTGTCCTTTAATTATTATACTTTGTATAAATGGGTTAGTGAGGCTAGGTGACTGCCGACATTTTTGTACTACCCCAATTCCATTTCCTGAGACAAAATAACGATAACTATGTACCCAAATCAAAGAAAATTTAACAGCAAAACTTAATGCAGTATTTCAACCTCCTTTGTATAAAAATAACACGTCACATGTAGGATCTGAGTTGTATTTCTTTCTTGAGAAATTAATGTACATTGCTTTCTATACAGGGAGCATTGAATGTGCCCCCAAACTGCGCACCCACAGTTACATCATTGTTGATGTCTTGTGGTGAAGATGATGCTTCCTCCTTTTGTTCAAAGTTACTTGGTCAAAGTTAGCACTTTATCTGTAACCTCGCCCACATTTTCTTCTGAGGACTACATTTTAGGACTCTGCCTCTTTGTCTAAAGAAAACAAAAAAAAATCTCTGAGGATTAAGTCTTATGAGGCAAATTCCAGAATAGGAATTGTTCTAAATCCAAACCAGCCTACATCCTGCCATCTAGTTTCCGTCCATTCGAAATGGATGAATATGTTCAGATCAGAGTGTAAATTGGCATGAACCTTCATCTGAAATGCAATGAAGTTAGAGAAGACTAGATGATTTTTAAAAATGTATCATTATTCACATCCAAGGCTTCCTCTGCACTTCTGTGTACCATCTGGTCCTGATGGTCGAAGTGCCAAAATACCATAAGGAAACTTGTTTTTGTGGTATTTCCAGTCCAACCAGAATCAGAAAGTACCAGAAATTTCTTGAGAAAAGCTGTTTTCATGGGACGCTAAGCCCAGTTTATCAAACTGAAGAATTTCTTAAAAGTAGCTGAAATTAAGTTACTATCCAAATTTAAATGCTGGACAAAGGATATTCTGGGTTTGGGGCTTACCAAATGTCTTGTGTGTAAACACAAACATAAAAATAAATACATTTAAAAAATACACTCTAACAATTCCTTGTCTATGTATTCCATCCCTTTATAAACTGCAGATCTTTCTCAACTCTTGCAATTATTTATGCATTGATTTTAAAGGAAAATATTTATGAATAAATAAACTCATGACATTTCTGATGATAAATGATTGGGTAAAAGAAACATTAGGCAGACCCATCGAAGGGATGACACCAAATTTAAAAGACTTTGTAGACTATATATAATGTTTAAAAACTATTTGACATTAACCTGCTTATGATCCTTTGATGTCCAAAGAATTCTTTCACATGTCTTTCTACTTCTGTACAGGACATCACAGCTTGTCAAATATAAGAACTCTTAAAAGACTCAATCTGTTCCCCAAACTTCCCAGAAGGTTTAGACTAGGCTGTTAAACTTGGCAAGATTTTCACTTTCATTCAAACCCTAAACCTAAGATTTGACATTGAGTTTTATTCAGCTTAATTTAGTTAAATTAAAAAAAATCTCTAAGTAAGGCAAGAGTTTAAGTGGTGAATATACTACTGTATGACAATTAGTATGTGAAAGGGGGAACTTATCATACACATTTTCTGCTAAAGGAGATGTCTTATCATCAAAGAAGCTAAGCTTTTGTGTCAGACAGACAGAGATTCATTTCTGGTTCTATACCTGCTAGACGCGTGACCCACACCTGGTACCTACTTCTCTGATCTTGTCTGCTCATATAACAATTGAAAACCAGCTATTTTACTAGGTTAAAAGGATCAATGAGCTGTTGAATGTAAAGTCTTACAGCAGTGCTGCCTTCTTATCAACTCTACATGAGGGTAATAAAATGACAGATGAAGGGCAGATACTTAGGAGGTTGGCTATTATAAAAGCACATTGTAATTTTCACTTAAGTTCCCTTTTATTCATAAAAGAGAAAGAAAAGAAGAATTCTGAGGATGTAATTCACGTAAGCTTCGGAGGTAATGAGTATATTCCCCATTAGGAATATTACCTACACAGTCCCATAGGCAATGTTTTAAAATCTTTTATTGCATGAACTTGTGATGTGTTGGGAGGGGCATGGTCTGACTTGAGGTGTTTCCAAATCCATGCAAAGTACATCTCATATGGGCATTATTGGATCACTTGCTGTGACCTTGGCCCAGTCGTAAAGGTTTTCTTCTGAAGACAACTAAAGACAATCAGAACAATTTAAGCCAACTTTTAACTGAAAATAAAATTACTATCTTTGAATTTTAGGACTTTATTGTCTGTGCCTGATGGATGCACTATAATATAGTTTTCTAGAATGTGATATGTGTTCCTAAAACAAATATTTCAACTAGTTATCTTGGAACATTCTCTTTCTGTTTTTAACCACAGGTCCAAGAATAGCAGCATAAAAACATGAACTATATAGATTTTTCAGAGAAGTAAGACATTGACATATCCAAGATCTAGTACTTAAAGCCTTTGGATTCTAAAGTTGTAGCATCTAATCTCAAAGTTGTTACTGTCCAGGGTTTCTGATTCCCTTAGTTTACATAATTAAACTTTTCTACTCTCATACTGTTACTTGAATTGAATCGAATCCCTTAAGTCTTTTATACTTCTTTGAAACTGTTTTTTCTTTATAGCAGTCCTGCATACCCTACTTAGGAAAGCAATTAAGTTGTCATTCTCTGAAACACCAAAGGAGTGTGAAAAACTGCCTTTGGAGAACTTTGCCTGAACCTTCCTCCTTCGACGTGGCGCTGACTGAGGGCGGATGTGCAGCTGCTGGAAATTGCTTTCTTAACTTCTGTCACCCAGCACTGGGGGTTCATTGCCCAAGCAAAACTAATACAAGTGGGTTTTTTCTTAATATTTTGAATGATAAAACTAGTCTTCTGTCTTGAGGTTTGAGACACTGTCTTATGAGGAATGCAATCTGTCAGGAAAATCAAAGTACGTCCACAGAGAACTTCATTGTCTCTGTGTTATGTTACAATACACTTATTAGATGGTGACATTCCCAAGATAGCACCTGCTCCATGGCCTTGGGCACTGGCCAGAAATGAAAGGGAAAAGCAACGTGTGGTTTAAATCTGAACGGTACAGCAGTGCGTGGCTGTAACAAATACCAGAGAATGGACAGTTGGGAAGCTGAAGGAATCTCAGTGTATGTGGATGTCCCAGCCGTCGTCAGGAATGTAGAGAAAGCCAGACAGCAGAAATGCTTCTCTCTTTGCTGGGTGTGTACATTTGACATAAATGTACCTCCACTGACCTTTTAGGAAGATGGTCTTTGGAAATTTTAGGGAGTCCTTATGACTTCAAGTCTAGAATCTTACTAGCACAAAATGAAAAATGAGCACTAAAATACTGGCGCTGGTGAAACTTCACTTTTAATACAAACAGTTAATGGAGGAAGAAGTATATATTGTTATATTTTTATATGCTTTAATTCAGTTGATTCTAAGTTTGGAGATTGCTCATAAAGGAAAACAAATTGTGTACAAAATATAAAAACTTTAATCCCACACTTTTTTTTGCAATTCTCATAAAGATAGAAATAATAATAAAGTGTTTAAAAATGGATATTGATTATACAAATACAAAGTATAATGTAGCCATGTACTGAACATTGTCCATATTCATGAAAATATTTTACAAGTTAATTTTCTTATGAATTAAACACAGCATGTTAATTAATGTGTGTGAATGTGTATGTGTGTGTATATGTATAACTCGTATTGAAGCACTAGCAAATTTTTCCTCGAAGAGAAATATTTTGATATATCTAAGCTTCATCTATTTTTATTATAAATGATGTGGAATATACAGAAGCTAAAACCTCTTGAATTTAGTTATTTTTAAGATTTTTCAGTTGAGAAAATTTCATAAATTTAACTCACTGTTCCCTTTAGACTCCTCAGTAGCCACGTGGTTGGGTGGGGCTGGAGTGGGTGGAAATCAAACCAAGGATGGTGAGTGGCTAAAATTGTAAATTGCTACTTCTTAATAATTAGGCAAACTTCAGAGATATAGTACTTATTTGGAAAAATCAATTGCATCTATTGTAATAAGACAGTGTTCTTTTTGATTTTTCATTACACTGCAGCTCAATTCAGAGAAAACCCTTGTTCAGAAATTGGACACTCAATCATTTTTTTTTTCCTAACTAAATTGATGGTTCACTGCAGTTGACTTTGGGGTTAAAGACTTCAGTAAGAAGACTTCTTGGCCTTTTCCCCATATATCTGATGACCTGAGAATGTGATGACTTTATGGGATGTGACCACATGGGTTATACCACTGTGCGGTAACTGCAGAACTCACAGAAGTCACAGTGGGGAGCAGAAAAAACTATTATTCAGCAAGAGTTACTGAGTCCCCATTGAACACAATCCCATAATATTTCTCCTCAGAATTAAATGAAAATTCAACTTGTCTTATGCAAGCTTTTGAATGTATTCTAGCAACTATATGGTCATTTCTGTCCATGCTAGTATGTGTATGTACATGTGATTTTCAAAAGAATAAACATTTTATGTAATTTTGACATGCAAATCTCATTGTTTTCTATTTTATATAACTTACTCTCCCTCCTCAAAAGGTCAGGAATGAGGTTAGGACAAAAAATCAGCATTTTATGTCATGCATGTAGAATTCTGAACTCAGTAACTTCTGTCTTCCTATTTCTTCTGGGAATTCATATCCATCTGATGGGCTTGTTTATTGCACTAAAACAGAGTCTTAAAAGCCTCTATATGCTTTGCTGAAACGCAGAGTGCTTCTGAACTTTAAAATCAAGTGCATCGATTCAATTATAGAACATAAGTGAAGACTAATGGTTCTTATGTTCATTAACTTCTAATTTACATAAGATAGAAGATGTTAATATAGTCCCAGAGTCTTTGTGGGACCCCATTTCAGTTGTGCTAGAGAAAATGGGACTTCTGTTTGCATTTGTGATGGATCGATACTCCCCAAATTAAAATACATGATCCTCAGCTCAAATCCTACAATTCTTTTATCTTTTTATTATCTAAGAAAATTTTTGAACTCTGAGTTGAATCATTGTGAGCTCTTTATTGCTTTTATAAACAACATAGATTTTCTTTAAAGTTGATATCTAGTAGGGTTATTCTGAAGTATAGAAAAGTGAAACAATCAAAATCAGACTTAATGTAAATCAAACCTTAAGATATTTCCATTATCAATTACATTTAAAAAAATTCTAAATATTTCAGGGTTTCCCTTTCCATGAATTAATAGTTACTTCATCTATATTTTTCTTTTTGCTGTATACCAGTGTGAGATTAATGTAATGCATAGCCAGAAATTATGCTGTTTAGGAAACATCTAAACCTCATGGACACAGATTGGTGTAAGAGTTAGAAAAATCTTAAATAATTCTTAACTGTTGGATGCGATTTTCCTCTAGCTTTTTTTTTTCTAAGTTTTTATTTTTTATTTTTTTTTTATTGAATCATAGCTGTGTACATTAGTTCAACCATGGGGTACAGTGTGGGGGCTTCACATGCAATCTGAGATATTTTATCAACCTGATTGACATAATACCATTCATGATATTTTCTCATTTACTATATGAAAACATTTTTGACTCGTATTTAGAAGTTTTCTCCTGACCCTTCGAATATGTACCATACATGTGATCTCACCCTTTGTCCCATCTCCCCCCACTCTCTCCCTCCTCTTCTCTCCCTCTCCCCTTTCCTCGTCTTCCTGTGCAATAAATGGGTTGTAGCCTTCACTTGAACGATAAAGAATTTGTCTCATATTAGGGGTGTATACATTGGGTACTTTTTCTTCCATTCTAGAGATAGCTTTTGAATACCTTGCTTGTTTCCTTTGGAAAACAGGAAAAGAATTATTCCCATTCTCCAAGTCAGTGTTCATTTGAAAGTACTAGATGGTTGCATTGTAATCATGGTCCTTTTTTGCATCAACATTTCCATTTTTCTTATTAATGTTGAGGGGTAATGTTTGACCTGAGGAACATTTTCTTTGTTCATGGAATAGTTTTGAACATATGGAGAATGATTGCTAGCCAAGTTAGATGCAAAGCAAACTTTGCCACAGTTTTTGTTACGTTGTTTCATCATGCTGAGACTCAATTTTCACACTTATAAAACGGGAGCAATATTTCTCCATCTAATTGAGGGGGGTTACATAAGAAATTGTTTGTAAATAAGCTACTTGAATGAGTGATACAACAGAAGATGCTTGGTGAATGGTGAGATCTCAAGCCTTGGTCCTCTTTTGCGTTCTTTTGTTCTGATTACTACTTTCTCTACCCCAGGAGTTTTCTTTTACATGGGAAGCTTTTCTCTTATTTTCCATTTTGGTTTAACTCTGCGTATCCTTCTTTATTGTTTAGGATTAGGGTTAGCTATATAAAACAAAGGAACTGGAAAACATTGGAACCACACCATGGAATAAAGCAGAAACTAGGGAGCTAGAGATTACCCCCTCTATTAAATGGACATTGGGAATGGAATAGACATTTTCTAGAAGGCTTCAGCTAAAGGTAAAAAAAAAGCAACAACACAACATAAAACAGTACAAATTGACTGTTTCTTTAAGTTGCATGTAATTTATTTGACTTCAGCGTTGAAGGGGAAATAAAATTTTAAATATTTCAAGATAAAGAAAGCAACCCAGCTATTTACTTGTCCAAAAGCATCTCATCCATTATGACATTAATATACAGAAAGCTGTATACTTTCATATTTTTGAACATTTATTTCATTCTTTGCCAACTCTTGCACAGTTACTTTGATAGATTATCGTCAGGTTGCTTAAATGCCTTTGAGCTCATTACTTACCATCACAAGGTTCCTGTCTGAAAATAAACCTTAATGTTAAATAATAAAAAAAAAATGAACTTTTTTCATTGTGTTTCTAATATGCATGATCAGAGAGAAAGGTCACATTTTCAAATCTTCAATCCGTTTTGCATGTGAGAATATTTTGATTGAAGATGATTCCAAAAAGCTGAGAGATGTCTTCAGGGACATCTGGGAGATTAAGACAAAGTGTTTGTTAAAGGATTATGGGGTCGGGCACATAGGATGGTATTGGAGACTTCCAAAATTGCAAAAGAATGAGAGGAAAAAGCCAGGGAACAGAAAAAATTGAATGAGATAAAAGTGCATATTAGACAATATTCCTAAGGTATACCATCAGGTATGGGATTAGAAAAATAGTTAGACCATAGAGCAGCCAATGACAGTAATTCCTGAGAAAGAGAAGGTTCCTTCCTATTGTTATTAGTGATACTCCCATGACCTTCCATATTAATTCTGTGCAGTGGCTGCTGCTGCCTCAACCAACAACTACCAGCCTCTCTACCTTCCTATTTATTGAGAACATTTACTATGTTTAAGACACTATGCTGAGTTAATGCCATTTATCATTTAACACCCTGCCTAAATAAGACTTTGAATAGGTATTACTATTGCAATTTGACTGATGAGGAAGAGAAAGTTTAGAAAATTAGAATATTTGTCAAGGAAAATGTATAGATGTGATTCATTGACCTCAGAACTGATATTCTTAAAGAACAGGCAGAAGAGAGAAAGAGAGAGAGAGAGAGAGAAGGAGAGAAGGAGGAGGAAGAAGAAGGAAGGAAGGAAAATACACAGATTAGGATTTTAGGATTATGTTCAATTCCACATAGCAAAAAACCCAAAGTAATAGGGGCTTAAAGCTAAATCAAATGATATATATATATATTTTTATCATAGAAGAACCTTGGCATTAGACAGTCCTCAGTCATTGAGAATCCCCATTCTATTTTTTTATTTTTCTTCCTTTATCCCCAAGATTGATTCTTGGTACAAGTTGAATAATGTAAAGTGCTTAGTATATCTGACGGAAGCTGTAATTTTATAACAAAGTTGAAGTGCATTACTTGACTCAGCAGTAAACATTACTTGCATAGTTACAATATGACTAATGCTTACCACTGATGTAGTTCAAAATTATGATTTAATATTGGGAGACTGGAGAGAAATAGCAGTGTAAGCACGATATTCAAGAATAGGAAACTAAGTACCAGGTAAAACACCTGAAAGTAGATGGCTTTGGGTAGTAGAGCTAAGGGAACAGTTGAGATAAAGTCATAGACTAATTTTTTCAACATATCATTTTTGCTTTTTTAAAACTATAAAGGTAATAATTGTTTTAACAAAAATTGTTGATTAATTTTAAAGTTATAAAATAATTTTTTAAATAGTTAATTAGCTATAATTTCTCAATTTATAAGTGAACATTATTTGCTTTTGGGATATGTTTCCTCCCGACTTTGACCAATGAATACTTTTTTACATTCATTCACTTAACAAATATTGCCAAGCACTCACGATGTGCCAGGTACTGGGTTGGACATTGGAGACAAAGGTGACTAAGACATTCCCTGAACTCAAGGTGATCCCAGTTTATATGGGAAGTGGACATCAAAGCAGATTACAGGACAATGGAATCAGCACAGTGAGAAAGATACACGCAGAGAAAGAAAAGCAAGCCTCTTTGTACACAGTCCTGTACATGGAAAGGAGGGTGCTGAACAATGGTGAGCTGGTAAATCTTTAGTAACTGGCTATCTGAGAAAAAAATTATGCTTGCATAAACTCGTGTAAGTTTATTAAAATCTGCCTGATATGGAAGATGTGTCACTTTTTGTAGATTCTATACAACTGATGAATGAGAGAAATTCTGATGTAAATGTTGGATAATGTTAATGTTTTAATTAAGATTTAAGAGAAACAATGAATACACATGTTAGAACTTCCCTGATTTACCAATGGCATGAATGACTTCTTCGCTTAATCAGGCAATAGTTTCTAAATACTGGAATGTTAGTTCCCTAGTTTTTTTTTAGGCCCTGCACCATATAATGACTATTGACATAATGTGATTGTAAAGTTTAATCTGTATTTATTACAATTTTATCCATAACTTTCTTAAGTTTAGACAATCAACAAAACATTAAGTCAATTTTTGACTTGTTATGTTTGTCAAGTTCTGTGATGTAAATATTTCCATTCCACTATGGCTAGTTCCAAATTACCAATGTGACGCTATGAAATGTGGAATGGAAAACAAATGTGCTCATTATAATATAGTGTTTCTGCCATAAAAATATAATAGGTATAAGTAACTTGAAGAGGATTAATAATAATAAAGTATAATCAATGGTTAGGAAGTGAGAGGTTTAAGTATATTTTACTTTTTGTTTTTAATATAATTTACTTATCACAAATTTATATAAATTACTTATTATTATTATTATTTTTTGAGACAGAGACTCAAGCTGTCACCCTGGGTAGAGTGCTGTGGCATCACAGCTCACAGCAACCTCCAATTCCTGGGCTCAAGCAAGTCTCCTGCCTCCGCCTCCCAAGGAGCTGGGACTAGAGGCGCCTGCCACAATGCCTGGCCTTTTTTTTTTTTTTTTCCGGTTGCAGCCGTCATTGTTGTTTGGCAGCCCAGGCTGGATTCGAACCCTCCAGCTCAGGTGTACGTGGCTGGCGCCTTAGCCCGTTGAGCCACAGGCACCGAGCCATAAATTATTTTTTTATTAATGGCTGTGTCTAATGATAGGCTCATAAAATTCCTGACCATTGAATAATTGTTTCTCATGATCTCATAACTTCACCATTTATGAGCTCACCTCTGCTTGCCTGATGAATAAGAGATACTTCCCAGGGAGGGGGGAGACCTCTGTTGAGTCATAACAGGCAAGTAGGAATCAGTTGAAAGGGACTTTTGGGAGATAAGAATACTAAGGCTGAGGGGCAGGGAATGGAGAGGGGCGTGTGATGTGTGGATGAAAATATAAACAATTCTGTGTTTGAGCTTGAGCTGAAATTCTCAGAAAGCAAGAGCTTGATGGGAATGACTCTGTCATCTCCACCCAGGGGCTGCAAATTTATCCAGTTAGCTGTGGGAGTCATTGCAGGATTAAAGTAGTGGAGTGAATTATTTCAGATATATGGCTGAAGCATGGTTCTCTGGCCAATCTTTATAGAATGAACTTGAGAAGAAACAAGGTTTGAGACATGAAAATCAGTTAGAAAGCCCTTGCCCAGTTCAGGGAAGTGATGATAGGAGTTAATTCAGCACCGTTCCATTTAAGAAGAAAGAAGGTGGCAGACTCAGGAAATATTTAGGAGGTAGAATCTGCTGGCCAGTGGTGGATTAGAAGCAGGCAGCAGCGAGGGAGAGGGAGAAGCTGATGATGCTTTTCACGTTTCCAGTCAACTCATGAATTAGGGAGCCATGACCAATAACCAGAGCTGAGGAGGATTGGATTTCTGGAGGATGCCGATTAATTCCCAGGCCATGAATAGAATTCGGTCACGGCGGCACCTCTCTGCGGAGCTGTCTCTCAGGTCTGGCTAAAGATAAAATTGGTGGCATCATTAATGTACAGGGGTTAGCAGTTGAGCTCTAGAGGGAAAAATGAGAGCCCTAGGAGACATGAATGAAGCAGAACCTGAACAGACACCTGTGTGTGAGGGATCCGCAGAGCCACGAAGGCCAGCGCTGCTGACTCAGGACAGGCCAGACAGGTGAGAAGTGGGCAAGGGGACGTGAAGCGCGCAGCCCGAGAAGAAAAGAGCATTGTAAAAACCAGGATGGAGAAATAATGTCAACCCCGCCAAATAAGTTGTATTTGCAAATAAATATATATGTACATATATGTCAATTTATGAGCCTAAAATTAAAATACGATATTTTCTCATGTTACAAAAACATCATAAATATCATCTTGATAAGCATTTTTACTTTTAGAAAATTTTAGCACACAAAGATACTTGTATGTAAAAAGCAGAAACAAAATATGTTTTATTCCATTTCCAGAGCTAACAGCTATTAAAGTTTCAAATATGTATAATTCTCAAACTTTTCTGTATATGCCTGCATATATGTACATATATACATTTACATGAATATACTGTATTTAATTGATAAGAAAATGCACTTATAAAATATTTTAATGGCGATGTATAATGCTCAGTGTATGGCCATTTTATATTTTTTAAGCGGTGACCATTGTTAAACACTTTAAATTATTATCATTATTTTCATCTACTATAAGAATCATAATAAACATCTCTGTCCTTAAAGGTTATAATTTGGACTTTTTTCCCCCTTCGAGAATAATCTCCAAATAGGGAATTAACTGAGTTAAACCCTTTTAAGAATCTTGACACATTTTGCCAACATACTTTTCAGAAATGTTCTGACTAGATTTCCACCAGCATTATCAAAGTTGCTAATTTTTCCAAGACTTCCTTAATGTGGAACCCTGCCGAATTTTATCTCCATTCTGAAAGATTTTCCATAGATTTTTTCACCTACAGTGAAAAAGCAGATTGAAAGGCCAAATGTTTTCATACCGTGTTACAAACTAGAAGTAAAACTAGCGTGAATGGAAGTGTTGTAACCGAGACTCCATGTTGGTGGGGCAGATTTTTACAGTCTCCTTTGGGTAGCCACTATTGCTGGGTTGACCCCCGGAGGTTGTCCTCTGCTTCCTTCCGTGCTTGTTTTTAAACTGCTGGCTGTACTGTTTGTTCAGACAACCTTCTTTCTCTTCTCCTTGTCCCAATTGCAACTTTCTTCAAGCGACTTTTGAAAGGATCTCTTATAAATGCCTATAGAGCTCTGGCTCTTAAAGCCACAATTCAACACTCAGTTACACATTTTCTTGGATGGTTTGTTCATTACTGTTGTTACGTGGGGTGTAAAATCTTGAGGGAAAGGACAATGTCATTTAGGACAATCTCAGTGGGTCGTCTGTAAAACACATCCTTGCATGATGTCAAGCAGGCACTTCGGAAACAGAGAAGGGTAGCCCCAAATCCTAAGCCCTACCAGCTTTTTACTAAATGCTTATTCAAATACAAGGTAGCAGCTAGTTGGAAAAGAAAAATTATAAGCATATTGTAGACTACTACTTAAAAAAATTGAATACCTTTCTGAATGACTTTGGAAAACTTGTGATCTACGAGATTTGTGTGTTGGTATGTGTGTGTGAGATGTTGCAGGGCTATAGAGGGATGGGGACGGTGTGGATAGGAAACAGGACAGATGGAGATGACTTCTTTTACGGACAGGAAGGCTAAGGTAAAAGAATGTTAATTCAACAAGAATATGGGAAGAGAGGGAAGGAGGGAGGTTGGAGTGGAGGGAGGGTAATTGGGGGTGCCACACTACATGGTGCATCTTAGAAGGGTACAGGCAAAGCTTACTAAATGCAGAATACAAATATCTTCATGCAATAACTAAGAAAATGCCATGGAGGGTATGTTAAACAGTTTGATGAAAACATTTCAGATTGTATATGAAACCAGCACATTGTACCCCTTGATTGCACTAATGTACGCAGCTATGATTTAACAAAATAAATAAATAAAAAGAATGTTAATTCAAAGTCAATTGCTTTAAACAAAAAGCTGATAGGAGAGAAATTGTTTTAGAACTTATGTCACCTGAATTTCTGATCCATGGTAGTTTTAACCACCAAATCGCACCTTTAACAATCGCCTTCACTTTCAAACATGATACTTATTTGGATACATAGATACTATGGCTTTGGGTTATCAATATACAGCATTTTGTAATTTCTTTTGAGGCAATTATATTGCATTTGCTCTGGTGGCCCCTATATCATACCTTTGTATAAATAAAACAATGCTTATCAGAAGATAGGTTTAAAAAAGGAATGCCCTTAGCTTCCCAAGCAGAGGTAATGCATGTATGTATATGTGAATGTGTGTGTGTATTCATACACGTAAACCCTTTGTAACAGGTTATAAAATAAAGGCATTTTAATAATGCTAATGGTTATAGATATGGGTACTTTTTGGTAATTGGTAATCATCTTATAAACCTGGATAACTGTGTTAAATGTTGGTCTATTTGTATCTCCATCCTTACACATGCCTGTATTTATGGATATGTGTTTGTATAAGCAAGTAGACACACATGGGTTTGTAGATGTACATATGGTGTTATTGACACCGACACTTGGGGGAAATACCTATGTCTTCAGTCACTAGCAAGTGATATGTTCTGATACTATAGTTTTGAAAACCACCTTAAGAATTCTTTGTTTTGTCCCTGTATTCCTGTGCTATAATTGGGTTTTAGCCTTCACCTGTTTTGGTTTTAATGAATTTACCCCCCATCCCCGACTCTTTACATGATTTCCCTTGGGCATCCACTCTGACTCAACCCTATTGTTGACACCCTTACAAGACTGGAAACCAAGATCAAGTCCACCCTTTTCTCTTTTGTTGCTGTCCTTCTTTGAAGAAGGCAGGTGCTAGCTGCCCCTTTTGCTTCCTGCCTCACCACTGGATCCTTATATCAGCTTGTAGCTGGTCGTCCTGGCCTTTGTCATTCCCCTTCAGTCAGGTAGTTTTAGCTCCTTCTTAGTGCCCTCTCTCTCTGAGCATTCAAGGTTCTGCAGTAGTCAGTCTTCTTTGTTTTCCAACTACATCCTCCCTCTTTAGAAATACAGGTTCTTACCGTCTTTGAAATGTGAATGTTCCCTTTCAACTCCCAACAATCCCCTCCTTGCCTGAGATGTCTACTCAACCTCAGTATTCTTATAAAGTCCAACTCAAGTCTGCATTTTCTAGGAATCTCCCTTAACCACAATCGTCTTCACTCCCCAACCATGCCTGTACCATTTTCCTGTGACCCTTACTCTCTGTATTGCCACTTTTGACCTTTAATTCCACCCTGCTCTCCCCTGTTGCTTAGCTACTTTGTAAGCGCATGGCTTTTCTCCCGGAGTGGATGACCTCCTGGAGGGCATGGATGATATATTGCACTTTAATGACCAGGACACTTCTGGGAACATAAGGAATATCTTTTATGAGTGCCTGAAATAACCAAAGGACTTACAGAATCCCCTATGACATTTTCCCCTTATTCTAATAGGACAGCTGCAAAGCATATATAGGAAATAAAATTAACTCATTAATTAGGCAATCATCATGAATCAAACTAGATCTCCCTCCAGGAAAAGCTACATAGAAAAGAAGGCCAAGTTAATTAGGTGTTTTCTGCCATAGGATAAAATGAACTTTAAATTCGCGTATAGGCTAAAAAGGTTGCCATAGACTCAAGCTACACAGGCTTCTCTGTTATCATTCTGATAAAGAAAAAAAAATCATATTTTCAAACTAAAGAGAATTTACCTTATGCCTCGAGAGAGTAATACTTTTTCTTAGAATAAAGGAAAAAGGATAGCTTGAGATGCAGACTGGGAACTGGACTGCCCTCCAAACAATAATTAACAGAGCAGTTATCTTTATCTGTTGAAGAAAATCCCTCCATCAACTTAAATGTAACTTGAAACATGAGTTCATGAGACAGGAAGAAAGACAGAAGAAAATATTTTTTAGTGGTTTAACATTATAGTAGGTGATGTCATCTGGTCTAAGTTAATATTCTCCAAAGCTATGTCTTTGCTGTATATTGTAAAATCCCAATCTAGAGAGAAATATTGCCTATAAACCACAAAGAAAATAGTAAGATGTGTATCTGTGCACATTTTTTTCTCTTCTTAACTACCCTGAGTTTTGCTTGGTTAACCCTCCCTCATTCAGGGCATGGATTTTATGAGGATCATAACTACACTTTTAGATATAACTAGTAGGATTATTGCATCCCCTGGCAACAGTTCATGGCTTGCCATTCAGTCCATTTTAGAAGAGTGAGATTAGAAAGGAATATTTTTTTAGAGGCTTCTGAGAAAGAAGTCTTTCCTTGGCTTCTGCATGGTGTGTTGTGTAACATAGCACACCATACCAGAAGCCAGCCTTGGCACAGTGCCCGTAGCTCAGTGGTTCCAGTACTGGCCACATACACCAGAGCAGGGGGGTTCCAACCTGGCTGGCCTGCTAAACAATAATGACAACTACAACCAAAAAATAGCCTGTCATTGTGGCAGGTGCCTGTAGTCCCACGTACTTGGGGGACTGAAGCAAGAGAATTGCTTAAGCCCAAGAGTTTGAGGTTGCTATGATCTTTGACGCCATAGCACTCTACTGTGGGCGATATAGTGAGATTCTGTCTCAAAAAAAATAAATAAATAAAAGCCAGACTCACAGTGGGGGGGACCCGATGGAGATGCAGAAGAGTGACAGGAAAATATGTATTCCTGACAACATCACTGAGCCCCGAATCAAACCAATCCTGAAGCCAGAAATACCCCTAGATTTTCCTGTTAAATAAACCAATAAATCTCCATAGTTCAGGCCAGTTTTTGTTTGTTTGTCATTTGTAATATCAGTCAGGAGCTGTGTGGCTAGTAGTGGAGACCCAACTCCAACTGGCTCGGTCATTTTTCTTCAGAACCCAGACAAGGGTTAAGACTGGTCTTCAGAGGTTCCAGCCAATGGGAAGTTTTCTAAGCTCCAGTGCACCAGGGTTCTAAAGACTTCAAACCCTCTGCTAAAATTTTACCTTAACTTTTCAATATTTAAATATTGTAGAGTATCCAGACGTGAACCCTCATAACTGGTTTTAACTGTAGTAAGAAATATTCTTGGAGGAGTTCTCATCATCTTTTGCCACCAACAATAACTCTTGGGATTACAGTGCCTTAGAACTGCTCTCTTTGAAAGTTCGGAATTCTGGGGATGAGCTGTTGTCCCATCTCTGCTGCCATGCCCCCAAACCACTCAAAACTCTCCTCATAACACCTTATACCCCAGCCTTCTGACACCCTGCCCTTCATTTCCCCAGGCTTCCTGCCACTTTCTCCCTTTTTTTTTGTTTGTCTTGTTTTTTGAGGCAGAGTTGTACTTTGTTGCCCTCGGTAGAGTGCTGTGGCATCACAGCTCACAGCAACCTCAAACTCTTGGGTTCAAGGGATCCTCTTGTCTCAGCCTCCGGAGTAGCTGGGACTAAAGGCACTGCTACAACACCTGGCTATTTTTAGAGACGAGGTCTTGCCCTGGCTCTGGCTGGTCTCGAACTTGTGAACTCAGGCAGTCCACCTGCCTTAACCTCTCAGAGTGCTGGGATTACAGATGTGAGCCACCAAGCCTGGCCCTAGAATCAGTTTAATGACCCTCCCTGGCCCCTAAGTACATTCGCTCCCTGATCATTACGCTTCTCAGACTCGGCCCAATCCACCCATGTGCTTTTTCCCAGTTGCTGAGGGCTATCGGAAAAAATCCTGGGTCTGTTTTGGTTCTAGTCTACTATAAATCACGATTGCCTATGTCCGTGGGATTTACACTGCAGTCCTCTCCTGGCAGGTCCTGTTTCCGTTTCCTGTGCTTGGTTCCTTCTTCCTTCCGGATGTTTAGCCCAGCCTGCCCTCCTGACTTCACTGTTGACTTTGCCTCTTCCATCTTCCAAAAACAAGCAAAAAGAAAACAAAACTTCCCCAGTTTCTTTCCTTTTAGTTCTATGTGTTTTTTTTCTACTTCAAGTTCCCACCTCAATTTCTTTTGTCTGTATTTCTTCTAAGGCTTTGTTGAAATTTCTCCATATTCAATTTTCCTATATCTTTGCGGCTCCCATCCTATATTATCTCTTTATAGTATTTCCTTCATTTTTTTGAGACATAATCTCACTCTGTCGCCCTGGAGAGAGTGCTGTGGCATTATTGCTTACAGCAACCTCAAACTCTTGGACTTGAGCAATCCTCTTACCTCAGCCTCCCAAGAAGCTGGGACTACAGGCGCCTGCCACACGTCTGGCTATTTTTTTATTGCAGCTAATTTTTGTAATTTTGGTACAGATGGGGTTTTGCTCTTGCTCAGACTGGTCTCGAACTCCTGAGCTCAAGTGATCCACCAACTTCAGCCTCCCAGAGTGCTAGGATAACAGGTGTGAGCCACTACGCCTGGCCATTATTTCCTTCAATTCTAAAATTTTCTTTTCATTTGTTCCAGAGACTCAGCTCTCCCCCCCACCCTATACCTTTCTGCCTCTTTTTCAGTCTTTAACATGGCTTCCTTTTTGTTTTTTAATAGAGATGGTCTCATGTTCTTTCCATCCTTCTCCATTTCTCTTTGGGCTGTACTGTTACCTGGGATAATCTCATTTGCTGGGGTCCGATGGTCTGATGACTCCCAATTCTATGAACCTTACGAGAGAGTTCAAATGCCTCATTGACATATTCACCCTGACATCTAGGGGGCACCCAAACTTAATACCGTTGTCCCTTCATATCTATGGGGGACTGTTCCAGGGCCTCCCTCAAATGCCAAAATCTAAGGATGCTCACATCCCTGATAACAAAATGAGGTAGTACTTGCATATACCCTGTGGCTATCTGCCATTACTTTAAATTATCTCTATATTACTTGTAATGCCTAAATACTGTATAAATAGTTGTTCATTGCATTATTTAGGGATAACAAGAAAAATTCTGCACATGTTCAGTACAGATTTTATTTATTTGAGACAGTCTCACTCTGGTGCCCCGACAAGAGTGCTGTGGCATTATAGTTCATAGCAACTTCAAGTTCTTGGGCTCAAGCAATCCTCTTGCCTCAGTTTTTCTACTTTGAATAGAGACAAGGTCTTGCTGTTGCTCAGGCTGATCTCAAATTCCTGAGCTCAAGGAGTCCACCTGCCTTGGCCTTCCAGAGTACTAGGATTACAGGCAGGAGCCACACCGTGCCTAGCCAGTACAGATATAATTAAAAGAAAATATTTTTGTTCCATGGTTGGTTGAATCCATAATGCAGAACCCATGGATATAAAGGGCCAGATGGATGTTCCCCAATCAAGTTATTATTCACATTTATTCTTCCTCTCTGGTATTGGTGTCACCATTCACCATACTACTCAATCCACGTATTTTAGAGTATTCTTCCCTTTCCTCTCCTTTCCCATTCATTTCATTGATCACTAAGTGTTAGGGACTTTTCTAATCCTAATTTCTGCCAA
This sequence comes from Arctocebus calabarensis, assembly GCA_963573935.1. NCBI lineage: Eukaryota > Metazoa > Chordata > Mammalia > Primates > Lorisidae > Arctocebus > Arctocebus calabarensis. The sequence goes on along the minus strand of CAUYON010015996.1, from coordinate 21,206 downwards.
ACTCCGCATTCACATAATTTTGGGTTGTTTGGCAAGACTATCTTAACACTTGGTGCTATTTGCTCCCTCCTACTCTGCCTGCCCTGTCCTCAGATAGACCTAACATAAGACTCCGGTCATGGTATCTGTCTATGCAGGACTGAAAAATTGTCATGGCTTTCTGTGGCCCGGGGGGTGGGATCCAAAGTCTTTTAGCATGTCTTTAATAATTTCTCTTCAACCTACCTTTCTGCTGTTATTATCACCTCCTATTTGTGGCCTTCTCTCTCCAGTCTGCTTTTCTGTCCTTTCTTTGCTAGTGAAATGTTACTGAGAAGGACCATCTCTGTTCACCTGCTGCATTTCTTCCTACTCCTGGTTTACTGTCTAGTTGCATACATAGTCTTATGCTAAATAGGATGAGGACCATAATCATTCAATTTCTCAGCATTAGGCCCTGTAATTTCTGGCAGGTAATAGGTACTCCATCCCTGCCCATTCAATTGAAATTAGTTTCATAGCAGTTGACAAATAGTTACCCTCCATTAAGACAGAAAAAGAATATACTTTTTAGGATTTCTTCTTTTTTCTAGGGTTTACCACTCCTCTGTTTAAAAAAATATAATTTAAGGTATAGCATGAAGAATTTTCAGTAGACATTAGGGAGGATTTGGGCAGCAACAAATGCCCATTGAATGATTGAGTAAAAGCTTACTCCTTTGAATACCCAAAGGATTTGAGTGCTGAGCTGAGTGTTGAGTTTTCTTTCCATTTTTCTTATTCTCTTCTGATCCAAGCCAGTGATAAATCTTAGGCTCCTTAGGTGTGAGGTGGGAATGGTAACAGAACTTGCACTTAGTAGGTGCTCACTAAAAGTGAGCTGACTTTTTTTTTTTTAATAATTTTATTGAATCATAATTATGTACATTGGTGCAATCACAGGGCACGATTCATATACATTCAGAAATGTTTTGATCATACTATTACAGATATCCTTCATGGCATTTCCTTGATCTGACTTTTGAATTTGTTTTCTAAGAACATGTGGACCCTCAGTATAATGCCCCAAGACCTCAACTTTATTTGTCCTTGTGTATTGATGGGGGTGTTCTCAAAATTTAAGCTTTAATGAGAAGTGGGAAAAAAAATAAGAAGGCATTCAAACAATAGATGGGAAACCTACTTGAGTGACTGGGAATTTTCCATCTTGCCTGTACATCCGGAAACTCTTGGATGATCCCCCAGTAAGGCCTCTTCTGGGTGTTCCACTTGGAGCGTAAACGGAGTTCATCAGAGAAAGGCAGTCAGACTTATTTATTATCATATACTTTCTTGCATGTGGAAGCTAGGTGCTTGGTCCCAGAGTGAGCTGGGAAAATACGTGATGCTTTTAGCAATTCATTATAAGAGATGGAAGCTATCTTGGGATTTTGATTTTGTAGGGGCACATCGTGTTCACACAACTTTCGTAATTATGTAAGGAGTTGATGATCCCATTTGAAGATTCTGTCATCTGATCCTGAGACTATTGTGCTTTAATGAGAGAGAAGGAAGGAAAGAAACAAAAATGCAAACCAGTTCAATTTGCTGATTGCTTGGTATCCTGGTGGAAGGCATGGCTAAAAGGAGGTTGAAACTACCAACACAAGGCTCCTAGATTTTTCCATAAATTAATCAGTGTGTGCTCCTCTCTGTTGTCATGGAAGGCAGATCTTGTTTTGTCATACTAGGGTCTTTGAGATGTAGTAAGGAGAGGATGAGGCCGGCATGTGCTGGCTCACTCCGCTCACTCCTTTAATCCTAGCACTCTGGGAGGCCGAGGTGGGTGGATTGCTTGAGCTCAGGAGTTCAAGACCAGCCTCAACAAGAGTGAGACCCCATCTCTAAAAATAGCTGGGCATTGTGGCAGACACCTGTAGTCCCAGCTACTTGGGAGGCTGAGGCAAGAGAATTGTTTGAGCCCAAGAGTTTGAGGTTGCTGTGAGCTATGATACTACAGCACTCCACAAATCAAATCAACAATTGGTCTACCTTAATGAGTTAGTTTATGCACCTGATATTGCCGTGAAAGGCATCCTATCAGAGGAGGAAAAGATTAAACAAACTTAGGGAGTGTGGGATTGCTTGATTATATTTTGAAATAAGTATTTTTTAATCACTCTTAATTGATTTTCTCTGTAGATTAAAGTCATTTAGGCCAGACTTAAGTTTTTCTTTTCATCTAAGTTGTCTTAAAACTATAGGCAAATTTATTGCCCAGTTGTTGTAAGGATACTAAACTCAGTTCTCTGAAAGAACTCAGTTCTTCCCGGGTCCTTTGGATGACCCTGAAGAAATCCTTCAGAGAACAGAGCTGGAGGCTTGGTGAAAGTGAGCACTGTTACTCTCACATTCTGTAAGTTACCATTACTGGGATAAGCACAAAGGAGCCATTTGAGCAGAGAATACATGTATCAGGAGACACCAGCGTGGAGGAAATTTGATGACTTGACTTTCCAGGTCTCCCCCATGCCTCGAGGGAGACGTGCTTGGGAGGATAGCAATGGCAGTTTGCTTGCCCAGGGGAAGGTCCTCTCAGGTAGAGGGAAGCCGGAAGTAAAGCTTCAGCTCACTTAACTTTACATGGTTACAGAAACTGCCCTTAGATGTATCTCACATGCTGACATGTTTTCTTATTTTACAACCTTTGCTCCACAGTGCACAGCTTACATAATAATAATCAGATGCCATCAGTTTCCAGTCACATGGGATGAATGACCTAAGTGTGTGAACAGACACAGTCAGTCTGGGAAGGACCAGCTACACACTTGTGGGGCTCGGCATACACTGAAAATGAAATTTTTCAAAATTATTGAGACTTTCCAGACAGCCACTGCAGAGAGTATTAAACCAAGTGTGGGCCTGACCCAAGCTGGGTGAGTTCACACACTCATGAGGTTCGCTTTGATTCTGGATTTACCGGTGCTGGGCAGAGTGGGCCTGGGCCAAGCTGATCCCAGAAGTTGCCTGCACCAGAACCCTGTCTTTATTTGTTCTTAAATACTCTTCTTCATTGGAATATATGTGTGCTATTTTTCTGACATTCATATAATTTTATTGTGAATTCTTTTTGCCATTGACAATTTAGTGGAGGAGAACGGCGTTTTTTTTTTTTTTTTTTTTGGCTGGGGCTTGGTTTGAACCCACCCCCTCCGGCATATGGGGCCGGCACTCTACTCCTTTTAAATAACATTGTGGTGAAAGATGCAAAACGTGATGAGATCTGCCCTCTGAACAAAATTTTAAGTGTTCGGTACCACATTTTTCACTATAAGCACAAGGTTGTACAGCAGATCTCTGGAGCTTTTTTATCTGCGTAACTTTATAATTTGGAAACCTCTCACCACCTTTCCCACCCCCAACTCCTGGCAACCACCATCTAATTTCTGCTTTGATGAATTTGATTACTGTAGAAACTCGTAGAAATAGGATCATACAATATTTGTCCTTTTGTGTCTGGCTTATTTCACTTAGTGCAATGCCTTCAAGGCTCATGCATGTTGAAGCATATGATTTTCTTCTTTTTTATGGCTGAATAATATTACATTCTATGTATATACCACATCCTCTTTATCCACTGACCGGTTGATGGGCATATCCAGAGATGATTGCTGCAATATTTTAGCTACTGTGAACAGTGCTGCAGTGAATATGGGAGCGCAGGTATCTTTTTCTTTTCTTTCTCCTTTCTTTTATTTCAAATGAATATGAGTGCACACATTTTTAGGTTACATTGTCCACACTTCCAAGATAAAGTTCAAGTTGTAGTTGAGCCCTTCCACCCAGGGGGCGTGCTGAACACCTTCAGAGTGTGCACATTAGGTGAGATTCTGCCAATGGCTGTCCTGCCTCCTCCGTCCCCTCTCGCTCTCTTCCCCCTAGCTAGACTATATTTGTGTTTTATTATCATTTTTTAAAATTTTCTTACAGTTTTTGGCCGGGGCTGGGTTTGAACCCGCCACCTCTGGCATATGGGGCCAGCGCCTACTCCTTTGAGCCACAGGTGCCGCCTGTGTTTTATTATTCATGTGGGCATGTAGTTGTTTATATATTGGTTTCATATTAGTATTAAGTACATTGGATTTTTTTTCCCCCATTCTTGAGATATTTTACTAAGAAGAATGTGTTTCAGCTCCTTCTAGGTAAACATAAAAGATGTAAAGTCTCCATCTATTCTCACGGCTGACTCTCCATGGGATACATTTGCTACCATTTGTTAATCCATTCATGGGTTGATGGGGAGAGTGCAGATATTTCTTGTCTTCGTCGTGTTTTAATAGATCTAAATCTCACAAATAATGGTACTTTTGGGGGGGGAGAATAGAATGAATTATGAAATGACTATAATCAAATAATTTTCCTGGTTTTGCAGGTTATTCTGTATTAAAATGTCCACCTTAGGTTACGTAGCTGGAAATGTGGACATCAAATCAACGTTTCGTAGAACTAAACTCGTTCCAGGAATATGTGAGGTGGCTCAGGCCCTCTCTGGGGTTCTGTGAAGGTTAGTGGTGCACGGTGCTACCTTACTGGCCTCCGCAGGGTTGTATTTCATCAGCAGAGTAAAGAAAAATATCAGTCCGGAAGGAATGTTTTGAGACTGAGTAAATATTTGCCAGCAGGGCCTCAGCCCCTCCAGGCAGAGGCCTGGGGCATTCAGCTGCCAATGCATCTCTATTAAGAGCTAAGGCTTCAATTTGTGTGCTAGCCATGCCTCCAGCACCATCGGCAGGCTCTTTGCGGAGTCCGGTGTCTGTTCTCTTGTTTGCCCACATCTCAGTTGTTGGGGGTTAGATCTCATTCCTCATTAGACATTTCTGGGGCTTTTATTTACCCAGTCATGTTTTGCTTCAGGGAGAAAAAGGAAAAGTTCAGGTGGCTGCAGTTTCCCTTTGCAAGGACTGAGCAGCTTGGTTTTATATGCATGTGGAAAGCAAAAGCAAGAGAGAAAACTGGCTCAATGATCCTGACTCTTTCGTGATAATTTTCTGGCAGGCTCCGGATACTTCTGGCTTTCTCTTGGTCTCCTAGCTGAGCAAACTTCTGAGCTGATATGAGGATATCGCTTACCTTTACTAGACAGACCTTAGTGTATAAATCACCTACAAATGTCCTTCGGCTATTTGTACCTGTAGAAGCTTCACGGCATGTATATGAGGTGGGACAGTTAAGTTCATAAACTCATCCTAGAAAAAGTGTTATGCACCTCATTGCTGAATATCATTCACTAGTTCGTCTTCGAAGGACTCCCCTTGGGAAGCTATGCAGCAATGCTGGTGCCTAGCCCACTCTTGGAAGCAATTTTGGAACCCCTTTTCTGGAATGACCACCAGAGCGGTCATTGTATGTGATCTGACAATTAAGTTCGAGAACTCACCACCATGTACTTACATTGGCAGTACTGTACAAACAACTTGGTAAGGTTTCATAACCTTGGTATATTAGTGTCCGACAGCTGTGTTTGTGTCCACATGGGCCAGTGTCTTGCTGAGTGGTGTTCATTGTTTTTGTGTGTTTTTGTGTCCTGTATGATGATTGCTCTGATGGTCATTCCAGAAAGAGTCCCAAAATTGCTTTGAAAGGTGGACTAGGCACTGGTGTTGGTGCATAACTCCCCGAGGGGAGCACTCCAAAGGGGACCATGCTGATGTTCAGCAGCGAGGTATGTAGCACTTCTTCTAGGATGGGTTTGTGAACTTAATTGTCAGAACTTATATACACACACACATACACACAGAATTTCTTTTGTCTTATGTGGTGCTCGATTGAACATTCCTTTTGTTCCTGTGACTCTCCAGTCATCTGGGATAATCAGAAGTGGCTGCTCTTATCATATTTTAAACTCGTGAACTCCTGTGGTTCCCTCGTTTCCAGCAGGGCTGTTCAGGAAGGGTCAGTACAGGGTCACATGCAGGAGCATTCGACATTGCCCAGAGAGATGCACCACGGAAGTGGGCAGCAAATGGAGCCTACACCGAATGAATCAGCAATGCAGAGCTGTTATATATTAGTGACATTTTGGCACGAACATGACTCTGGCTTTTGTTTGAGTGATCTTCTTTCGGGAGCTAGGAAGCCAACCTTTTATTGGTCTGTTCCTCAGAGTATTGTATCCAGGGTACTGTGCTATGGTCTCCACATCTTAAGGTGAACGTGGTAAAATTGGAAAGGGACCACCGATAAGCCCTGGAATTGATTAAAGGGCATGAAAAATGGGATCTATGTATTAGGAGGTATCCAAAGAGTTGTGACTGCTTTGAAAGAGAGAGAGAGAGAGAGAGAGAGAGAGAACAACTGAAGGGGTTCTTAGAAGGCTTTAAAATATTAAACATATTATTTATTTTTTATTTTATTTTATTTTATTTATTTTTTATTAAATCATAGCTGTGTACATTATACATTATTTAAATGTCACTGATATCTTTTCTTGAGCAAACATAAGAAAGCTTATGGAAAACATTTAAATTAGACACAAGAGAACACCATTTTAAATAGGAAAGGGATGGGTGTTTTGAGGAAATTGAATGCCTTTTTCACTATGTATAGGCAGACTAGATGACCATGTGAGTTGGATATTTGAGGGGTGGGCACGCTTGGAAGGAGGATGCACCCTCGAGGTTCCTCCTAGAACTCATTTTCTGTGGTCTCAGATCCTCCTTTGATCCAAAGGAAGACATTAGCAACATACTCTCCTTGTTCAGGGTTGGAAAACCTTCCTTACCTATCATAATATTCACCTCCTACTTTGCTTTCTCTGTGGCCCTTTGCTCCACGTTTCGGGGTATACCAGCTCTCCTGACATGAGCAGCCTGGCTGACGATTGCTGTTCACTTGGGTCAGTTCTGGCCATTGTTGAGTAGAAACCAGTAGTGGAGTATAGCTATGATCTGTGCATATTGGAGGGGACAAGAACACTTGGCACAGCCACTGCTTGGCCTGACACACAGGCAGAAAATTGTAGTAAAGGGACTTGCCAGAGTGTTCTGCCATTTACTAGCTGAGTGACTAGGGTGAGCCCCACTGGAGTTTTTGGAATCTCACATTCATCCCCTATATAAAGGACAGTAAAAATAACAATACTAGATTCACTGAGATTTTATGAGATTCTGATGAGGCGACAAGTTCTCTGAGAACCATACGTTCCCGTGCAGCGGTCAGTCTTGAAAATCAGCCAGAGCCACCCTTTTGCTCACATCCCTCAGCTTCTGGCCCCCCCCTTACTGTCCTCTGCTGCTTCTTGCCAGCACCTGGGTCAGGCTGCTGGACTGTCTGGGTGTCTGACCTCCACACAGACACACACAGACACCTACACACAGACACACACAGATACCCACACACACACTCATCACAGTTTTTCAGAGGACAGCAGTCAATCCATGGAGGTTAGACTAAGGGCAACCCAGAGCTAAAATCCTGACCATTTGTCAGTAAAATAATGCTGCCTCTGAAAATAGCTCAAGGATGTTTCTGGGCAAGGTGCTTTCTGTGGCTATTTGCATACGTAGACATATATATACCCTAAGTCTATGCAGAAGGTATATCTTTAGCTGCAGTATGTACATAAACACATCTTCAAGCACATGCCCCGGTGTAAGTCATGCAACAAAAATGACTGAAGTCACATAAGTTACAATATTTATGTCCTAAGGATGCCTAAACTTAGCTACAACATCTAATTTGCAGTGACGTCTTTCTTTAACAAGTTTTATAAAAGGGATGATTTAAGTCAAGGAAGAGCAGTGACTCATTCACATGGTGGGCCAGTGGCTGAGCTAAGTTTAGAATAGAAGGGATGTGGGGAATCTTCTGGGGCTTAGATTTTTATTGTTAAGTCATTTTGCTCTTCCACACTGTTTTTTATCATTCGCTTAGGTAAAACCAGGCACTTGTAATGCAATAGTAAAATTCTCATTTTCCTTATTTAATTAGTTCACTTTGTATTACTCTCAGTTTTAGGTTCTATTTTGGGACTCCATTCACATAGTTTAGGTTTGTTTTGCAATGTGTGAGATGAGATTTTTACCAAATTGGTTTTTACCTTTCAATTACAATAAAGACGAAGGCCTTCAGCAATTAGGTCGGGAAATGGAGAGATAATAGGAAAAGTAAGAAATTCTTTTGGCCAGAAGGGAGAAGTCAATGCTCTGGGTAATATATTGCTTAACATTCATTCAAAAAAATGTTGATTTAATTCCCAAGCTAGCTACTAAGGCCGCTGGGAAGAAGGCGATTACCCTCAAGGAGCTCACATTTTTCTGGGGGGAAGAGGGAAATGCAAGCAAGTAGTTATGAAGCAGAGAGAGAAATGTAATGGGAAGTAAAAATTACTTTTTAGTGGGACTAACTGGGTCTACTCTGGAGCTTAATACCTGGGGCTGTTGAAACGCAGGAAGGGTGTCTACAGCTGGAGTTGCTTCAAGCGAGGCTGCATGGATGTAGCAGAGAGAGTGAGTCTAGAGTTTCATAACTCTTTAAGATTCTTCCAGTTCCTCTCTAACTGATTCTTAAGATTTTCAAAGAGGAGGATTCAGATAATTTTGCTTATGTTAAAGTGAAGGATAGGTCAAGACTTACGCTGTGTGCGCCTGATGGACCGTAGGGCAGCAGTTTGCAATCTTGACTGCACTCTGGGGTTATTTGAGGGAAATTTAAACAGTCTCGGCAGCCAGACTGTATTGTAGACCAATTAGCCAGAATATCAGGGTGAAGGAGGATCCAGAACTTTCTAAAGCTTTTCAGGTGATTCCAGTGTACAGTCAAGATTGGACATCAGGAGTCGAGGACAAAGTGATTCTCAAAGTGTGGTCCCTGGACCAGTGGCACCAGCATCATCTGGGGACTAGCCATTCAGATTTCTTATTCTTCTCTGAGATCTATTGAATCAGAAATCTCAGGGGTGGGACCCATCCATTTGTGTTTTAACATACTCTCCAGGTGAGTGTGCTACAATTTGAGTTTTTTGGTCTGAGGAGATCACTTGTTGTGAGAACCTCATTTTTTAATTGTCTTAGCAACTCCATCCTTCACTGTTTTTTTTTTTTTAACTAAGACTACTGCTACCACAATATCACTTGGCCACAGCTCTTCACTTCACGGCTCCCTGGTCTGAGCAGGGGTCAAAAACTCCCCACGTGTTCTACTTGGTCGGATAAGAATTTTTGAAAGGATCTTTATTAGGAAAAGCAGAAAAGGACCAAATCATATTAAAGAATAAACATAAAAACCATTGATAATGAAAGTTATATCCCAATTACAGCACAAGAATATGGGGCAGGGGAGGAGAGGGGAGTGGGGAGGATGGGTGGAGGGAGGGTAATTGGTGGGACCACACCTACGGTGCATCTTACAATGGTACAGGTGAAACTACTAAATGCAGAATATAAATGTCTGAACACAATAACTAAGAAAATGCCATGAAGGCTATGTTAACCAGTTCCATGAAAATATTTCAAATTGTACATAAAACCAACACATTGTACCCCACGATTGCATTAATGTACACAGTTATGATTTAATAAAAAAAACCCATTGATTATTTAGTAAACTGAAAACTATAAGTTAATTAAAGTTCCTTTTTTTTAACAAATATTCATTGAACATCAGAGACACAAAGATAAATTGGAGACATCTGTAACACAAAGAGTTTTAGGCATCACATCAGGGGTTTAGGCAAAGAATGCCGTGTGTATAAATAAATGTGTACAATGAAACACTGGACGCTTCGGCATGGAAATCTGTTCTCCACAGAACTCATCTGCAGACGCAGGGCCAGGGTCTGAGGGCCCCAAAGTTTGTTCACTTTGGAAGGGGGCCCTTTAAAAAAGTAAAGAATGCAAAATCATTTAAAAAATTAGATGCAGGCCTTGAAATGGGGCTGAATCTGCAACTTCATTAGCTTGCTGGTAAATGTGCCTCTGTTATTACAGCTTAGGTGGTGGCATCTTTCTCCCCACTGTGTTGGGTGTTTAGAAGAGTGCCTGGTATGGAATAGTGCTCTTATAATTGTTTGTTGAAAGAAAAAGGATGTGTGCAGACCAAGGAGGAGGCACTCTTCTGTTTTTATCTAAACCGAGGGACCCTATGTTGCAGTGACATTGGTCCCATGGAAGGCCTGCAGAGATTGTCCATCTAGACCCCTCTCTTCTCTTTGACACAGGCCCACGAGACCTGGACCGTCTATACTGATTCCACTATCTGGTTCTCTCTTTCCCCTCTGAAGCCCAGGCCACTGGGGGAGAAAGTTCCACCCTCCCAAATTCAAGAGCTTTACTCCAAGTATTAGTTTTGTTTGTTGGAATATCACTGCTCTGCCTTTCAACTGCCTAGAAGCTTCTTTGCTCTGGCCTCTGAAATGCTTTCTCTTGCTTTTGATCTAAGCCTGAGAGCCATATTTAATTGAGCATGCTTTATACCATGAGCTAAGCCAGATGGTAAAGCTGGTAATAGCACCAACTGGTTAAATTTGACTTTCTCATTGGTGTCTGGCTATAATCTGGCTTGACGTTCCCGTTCACTTTATGATTCAAAATGGAGGCTTGCGTCTTTTCTCAGCACAGAGGATGTATGTCTCTATTCTTCATCCGTATCTGCTTCTCTCCTCTGTGACCGCTACTCATTTTCAGCATTTGTTCAGGGAGTGTGTCCGTTAGGCCCTGTTTATATAACCGTAGTGTGTGGCACGACCCGTGCTGCATAACTGAGCCCAGTTCACATGGAGGGGCCTCTGCTGCTGTGTTTCTCCCAAGTGTTCCCATCAAGGCTGCTTGGGGCTTGGTGCCTGTGGCTCAAGTGGCTAAGGCTCTGGCCACATACACTTGAGCTGGCAGGTTCGAATCCAGCCTGAGGCCCACCAAACAACAATGATGGCTGCAACCACAAAAAATAGCCGGGCGTTGTGGCGGGCCCCTGTAGTCCCAGCTACTTGGGAGGCAGAGGCAGGAGAATCGCTTGAGCCCAGGAGGTGAAGGTTGCTGTGAGCCGTGATGCCTTAACACTCTACCCAGCAGGAAAGCTTGAGGCTCTGTCTCCGGAAAAAAAAAAAGACTGCTTGGTACAATTTCCCATTGCCTTGACCACATCTCCAGCAATACAGCTCTCTAATGGGAGGGGCATTGTTCTCTTACAAGTTGGTGACCGTGAACCACAGGGGTTTCCAAACTGGCTGCTTTGTCTCATTGCTTTTGGGATTTCTAGGTGGCTTTGCTTGACTTGCTTACCATTTGCTCAATTTGTCCCACTTTCAGTTTTTCTCTATTGTGGAACATTAATTTGTTTCCACTTTAAAAAGCCGGTGCTTTCTGGGGTGCTCGTAATATCCTGCTTCTTTCTCTGGGTGATGGTCACATTGGTGGGTTCAGTTTGTGGAAAAATCACTGAAGTTTACATTTATGAAATGTGCTTTCTCTATATGTATGTTATACTTTAATAAAATGTAGAAAACTTATTATTCAATGTTATCAAAGTGTTTGTACATGAAGCTTTTTAAACATTTCAATTTTATAGGGGTGGGACTGCTGAATTATAAACTTTATAAAGATGTTTGTTGAATTGTTTTCAAAGGAGTAGATCAGTTTATACCCCCACCATCAGCATTAAATTTTATTACTTATAAAAATACTTTGATAATACGTAAGCAAAACTGTTTCATTATACTACTTTAAGTGTCCATACAATTGAAGATGGCTTAATTTAGAAATTTTATATTATAAAAGTAATCTCTCTTTGCATATGCGCAGATACATACATATCCATTTATATGCACACATAAAGCAGTATAATGAAACACATCCACGTGTGTACACATATGCAAATCTGTATGTTATCTATATCTCCATAGTCATTGTGAAAAAACTGGAAATGTAGAAAACTAGAAGGGAAAAATTGGGCTGGATTATCTTTAAATTTGAAAGCTCTGACCATAAAATCAGAAATTTCGTATCTAAGGCCATATGGCCAAAGTCGTGATACAGGAGGCTGGGTTGAAAATCATGTCTAACCAGAACATTGTCAATTCTTATTCTTAAATAAAATCCTAAGTATGTTTTAATCTAACTGAAAGCCACCTTAGAGAGTGGATGCGATTATTGTGTGTCTACAAGTTACATCTACCAACCGTTACAACTTTAAGGATAAAGAGATCCTCTTAGAATTCCACTAAACATTCAAATGATGAATATTTCACTCATATTCTTAGTTGAATTTCACTAAAAAGGTTACAGTTTCATTGTTATTTTGAGCATCTCAGAAACCCTTGCCTGTGCTGGCACATTCCGAATTCTGCCTGGGAAACATTCCATTTGGGTACAAGCAACAATGGAAAGTCTGATGACTCTGATTCACAAGTGACTGCCGCTCAGAAGGTGCATCTTGTCCCAAAATGTATCACCGTGTTTACGCTTCTCAACTCTGATAGGGCTCCATCCTTCATACTGAAGGACAAAATGCCTATTTGCTCTCTCTCAAATTCTCAGAGAATACCAAAGCCGTGTGTGTCAAGCCTTGCAGAGACAGAAACATTTCTCACACAAGTGTCCATTTCTGACCATGTCTTAAAGCAAGTCCTTGGACCAATTAACACCAGCCTATCTTAGGTTGGTTCCCCAGAGGCACACCCTGGGAAGAGGATTCCTGAGAAAGGAATTTATTTATTGGGAAGCATCCCCTTGTGAGGTGTTGGGATGTGTGGCTTGGAAGGGGATGAGGACAAGCAAGGCTATAGCAGGAAGCAAAGTCCTGCAAGGAGGAGCAGTGGCATTGTCTCCACCAGCCTGCAGAGGCGCTGGGGCTATGTTCTCTGCACCTGCAGAAGTTCCACTGGGGGCCAGGCTACCACGAAGAGACAGAAATGCTTGCAGTTGGGAATGAAAATGCACTGGGAGCCAGGGAGCATAACCAAGGCAGAGGGATCTGAGGACAGGTGAGGGAGTCACTGACAAGAGCTGGCAAGTGGGGCTTTTCATCCAGTTGCACCAACTCCCCAAGACTAGTTCTACAATCTCTAGAGGCCACGGTTTTCCATTGCCATCACAGGCAGCGTCTGGGAGGACTTTCAGGTGTGGGAGGGAAGTAACGACAAGGACAAAATATATTTGAAACTCCTATCTATGTGATATGCCAGATCTGCACCCATTCTTCATTTGCTGAAGTCTGTAGAGTTTTCAGCAGCTTGTCCCAGGTCATTCAATTAGCTAGTGGCAGAGCTGAGTCTTCCATGGTGGCCTGAGAGGAAGTTCATGTCCTTAGTCACTGTGCAAAGCTGTTCTTGAGAGCATCCTCTCAGGTTTATGAATCAAGGCTCTGTCTTTATCTTGCAAGGGGGAGGACTCCAGAGGACAGAATTTTTAATAAGGAAGAGGACATTGTTCTTTCTTGGGGCACTGTTGCCTTAACAACACTTTCATGACCCGTAATTATCTGTATTTTTGTTTACTTGTCTGTGGTCTGAATTGTCTCAGTGAGACACGAGAGCAGAGACTAAGCCACTAGTTCACTGATGACCAGCGTGTGTGAATCAGCGTGTGCGCAACTCACCACTGCCCCCCCCTAGATTGTTGGGGACCGTAGGGACAGGCTCCTCTCCTTACCTACGTGAATTGGAAGATTTGATTTTCCGTAGGATGCTATGTGAACCTGGACACACTATTTAATCTCTTCGCGTATCAGTTTCCCTGGTTAAAAATAAAATGAGAATAATTAAAAAATAAAAATAAAAAAATGATGATAATTGCACTGACTTCAAAAAAGATGTTGAGATGACTCAGTGTGATACGGAAATTGCGAAAGAGAGTCTAGCACGGTGGTTCTCAACCTAATGCCGCGACCCTTTAATACAGTTCCTCATGTTGTGGTGACCCCCAACTGCAAAATTATTTTCGTTGCTACTTCATCACTGTAATTTTGCTACTGCTATGAATCGTCATGTAAATATCTGATATGCAGGATGTGTTTTCATTGTTATAAAGGGGTTGCGACCCGTGGGTTGAGAACTGCTGTAACAGGACTCAAACATTTTGTGCGGGATCAGGTATGAAAAAGCAACTTCCGCGAGGGTGGCTGGGAGAGGGGCTTTGCTGTTTTCCCTTTGAATTAGAACCAGAGATGCAGCCTCTACAAAGGGTTCTTGGCTTTGACTTCATAAGCCCCTTTGTATCTTCACCATAGGCCACGTCTCGGCTGGCCGTTCTGTGTCTGGCCCTGCGCAGAGACCCAGGGCTTGGGTGCCCGAGTTGCACCGAGTTAACAGAGGGGTCCTGTGCGACCCACCTGCTGCTCTCATCAGGTAGAAGAGTTGTGTGGAGTATGTTGCCCCTCAGCCGGGTGACTTAGATCCTGGAGAGAATCAGGTTCCTGAAGGTACTTCCATTAACCACTTAATACGCTTAAGAGCCAATAACACTGGAAGCGTCGGGTTATCAACGAGAAAGTATTTCTCAAATAGGTTGAAACATATTTGTTTCCCTACTCTTCCTGTCCATTCAGTGCAGATGGCTGTTGTCATGGTAACAGAAACACGAGCAAGTAGGAGTTTTTGAGTGCCCTGGATGCTTTTGTACAACAAGAAGGGTGAGGCTGCACTGAAATGTGGGCTTACGATGAAATATCATTTTCCTCTCTCTCTCTCTCTAGAGGGCAGATGTCACGATTGTGCCTGAATCTATTCCTCAAAAGTAGTGTATTCAGCCACTGCATTGGAAGATTAAAGGAGAAAGAAAGAGAGATGGAGAGACAAGAGGCTCTCCTCTTTCTTGCTTTCTCCCCAACTATTTTGTGCAGAGATCTGCTTCTGGGAATGTTTTTGTTCTCTTTTGGGCTCAAGAATTCTACCTAACACACATATCAGATTTTGAGAAAATTTATAACCTTTTCCTCTTTTGGTCTTGATATTTAAAAAGCACATAGGCTAGGTTCGTTAGTTTTAAACATAGATCTGATTTATTTAAACAGGGTGGCGCCTGTGGCTCAAAGGAGTAGGGCGCCAGCCCCATATGCTGGAGGTGGCAGGTTCATACCCAGCCCCGGTCAAAAACTACAAGACATAAAATGAATAAATAAATAAATTTTAAAAACGTAAAAAAGAAAGTTTGGCTGTGGTTAGGAGTTTAATGACGAGGAGTGAATTTGACCAACTTGTTCTGTCTGACCCACACTATGTTCCCCATCCTGGGGGCTCTCCTTCAGTTTGGACACCCCCCAGCCCCTGCTTTAGCAATGAGGCTCATATCCAGATGCTTTCTCGGCTTTGTCCTTTTGTTTCCTTTGCTTTGTTTCAAGGGGCACAGGTGCATCAGACACCTCACCTAGCACCTTCCTGGCATGGGGTACGCCTCCCAGGCCTGACACTCATGCTTAGCGCCTCTCTCTTTGCAGTGCCCAGGATGAGTCCCATTGTGGGGTGTAGACTCCCTGATTCCAAGTCACTTCCCATACACTTTCCTGAATATGTGTGTGTGTGCTGAAAGTCATTAGTCCCCAAAGTCATCTCAATGGCCAAGAGAATAAGCAATTGCCACTAAAAATCTGAGGTTGGAGGTCTGAGGCCAGGGTGGGGCTGGGTGGAGGTGTGGACAGAGAGGGCCTCAGACAGAGAGGAGGCTGAGCCCTGGAGGGGACTGGTGTGCAGGGGCAGGAGGGCAGGCACTCTGCAAGCCCGGCTGGCATCCAGGATGTTGTCCTTTCTTGCAGAGGAAATGTGGGCAATTTATTGAACTTATTTGAGCCTCAGTTTCCTCATCTGTAAGGTAAAATATTATTGGTATCTTTCTTACAGTTCGGAAAGTGAGTATTTGATGAAATAATGCATGAAAATACTTGGTGATATACCTGGCCTGTGCTGGATGTTCAATTAACTTCATTATTTGTTTTTTGTTTATTTGTTTGTTTTTTGAGACAGAGTCTATCACCCTGGGTAGAGTGCTGTGGCATATAGCTCATGGCAACCTCAAACTCTTGGGTTCAAGGGATCCTCTTGCATCAGGCCTCCCGAGTAGCTGGGATTATAGGCCTGTGCCATAACCAACCAGCTAGTTTTTCTATTTTTAGTAGAGATGAGATCTTGCTTTTGCTCAGACTAGTCTCGATCTCCTGAGCTCAAGCAATCCACCCGCCTCGGCCTCCCGAGTGCTAGGATTACAGATGCGAGCTACCGCGCCCAGCCTCATTATTTGTTAATATCGTCACTATAGGCTAAGTATGGATGTCCATAGGCTGCTTCTCAAGAGAAACTATTCCTTTGGACCAAACACTTCTGTTTGTAAATCTTGAGAACATAAGAACCTCAAAGGTTTAAATAGGCAGGTTTGGGTGGTGCCTCTGGCTCAAAGGAGTAGGGTGCCAGCCCCATATGCCGCAGGTGGCAGGTTCAAACCTAGCCCTGGCCAAAAACCGAAAAAAAAAAATAGGCAGGTTCTCACTTTAATAAGCACATTCAGTATATTTGAAAATCTGTAGTTCAAGAAAATTTTGAAGGAAAAAAGTTGGACATGAGTATAAGTAGAGATCCACAAATCATAAGTATAAATACTGAAAAGTTGTACCTCAAGCTGCTGGACTGTAACTCTGTGCTAACGTCCCACCTCGAGTCATACATCTATCTTCCTGACAACCTGGAGGGCAGCTTGGACTTCAGAATATTTGGATTCTGCGGTGGGCTGGGCTACAATGTGGCGGCACAGTCAGGGAAGCCCTGGTTCTTGGCCTGAGGACCTGGCTCCGTGCTGCATGCACTTGTGTGACATCCCTCACTTCTAGCCTAAGATGCTAGCTTGTGCTCAGCCAGCTGTGTGCCGAGAAGTGGCATCACATAGATCCTAGAAACCTGGGAACTTGGGGGTTCTAGATGCTCAGAGCGTGGTCTAAGAGAGTTCGGTGTACACATCTGTTTCTCCTGCAGACTTCCCCATGGGAAGGGCTGTGGCTGGACAAACCCCAGAGTGGGGATGTATGACAAGACCCTTCTCCCCTGGACCACGAATGTTCTAAGGGAGGCACTTCCCTACTACTGTTACCAAGGAAAGAGAATATTAGTGACTTAAACATTTAAAAATTCCTGGACCAATGGAACAGAGGGCCAACTGCTACACATTAATAGCTCGTATTTAACAGACGGTCTAATAAAGCATTACTATAATTATAGCCTAGTAGCAGAATTCCTTTTGTGGTATCAGTATCCCAGCACTTGCTTATAGTTTAATAAAGCACGTTTAGAATCAATACCATATGTTGCTATTTAATTAAAGACACCGTTTGTATTTCTGCTGTCTGAAATATGAGTCATAGGATGTAGCAGTTCATTCATTCATCCAAGAAATATTTATTGAGTGTCTGTCCAATAGGTACTTCCTAGGCACTGTGCTAGGCACTGTATATACTATTAATAATAAAATAGAGAATGACCGGATCTCATCCTTTGTAAAGGATGGATGCAAAGTGTTACATTAAAGAGTCAGGCTCAGAGAGGGAAAAATCCAGGAGTCTTCTGGAGAGGAGGGGGGTGGGACATCTGGTTGTTTTTTGGTTCCTAATGTTCTTGTTGTTTAACAATACCACTTGATTTCCATTTGCTTAAACATGTGAATTATGGTAAATTTAGAGGCATTCTTCTTACAAATGGCCCTTCCCTAAAGATGCTAAAGCCTGCCCATCTCCACTTGTCTTCTGTCTTTCTGGGTCATGATCTAAGCATGTAGACCTAAGATGACTCTCTTATTTGCTCCATAACCAGACCATGTGCCCTGGGGTCCAAAGGGGGATATATAATGGTGGTCTCATCAAAGGCATTTAGGTGAATGCCAGTGTCTTTCTGTAGGGATTTGGCAGTTACCTTGAGGGCTTAATAAAAATCAGTCGGAACTGCACACTGTGCCAGAGATTCGATCATCCAGGTTCAGACCACGAATGTTCTAATGACCATAAATCTAGTTCCTGCATTGTTTTTACTTTCTGGTTGTAGATCTATATGGGAAGTCATAGAAATGGGAAAAAGAAACAGTCTTGAAAATGAATATGAGGAACTGGGAGGATGGAATAATGGACTTTCAATTAGAAACCACAGCCATAGATTCTAGCCCAGTTAGAATTCTTACTTGGGGCTCAGCATCCATAGCACAGTGGTTATGGTGCCAGCCACATACACCGAGGTTGGTGGGTTTGAACGCAGCCTGGGCCAGCTAAAACAACAATGACAACTGCAACAAAAAGTAGCCAACTATTGTGGTGGGTGCCTGTAGTCCCGGCTATTTGGGAGGCTGAGGCAGGAGAATCACTTAATCCCAAGAGTTTGAGGTTGCTGTGAGCTGTGATACCATGGCACTCTAACAAGTGTGACAAAGCGAGACTCTGTCTCAAAAAAAAAAAATAGAATTCTTACTTGGCTTATTTGAATAAACATCAGTTTCTGGACAGCACTTTGGTGTGACATTTGAAATATTCACTGCATAAATGTTTGCCTGTAATTTTTTGAAATCTTTTTAGGTCTATTGCCCATGGCTAGAGTATAGTGATGTTATTATAGCTCACAGGAGCCTCACATTCCTGGGCATAAGTGATCCTCCTGCCTTGGCCTCCTCAGTAGCTGGGACCACAGCCCCGCTTTAGTATACATGGCTAATTATTCTAGTTTATGTACAGATGGGGTCTGCTCTTGCTCAGGCTGGTCTTTAACTCCTGACCTCAAGTGATCTTCTTGTCCCAGCCTCTCCCAGTTCTAGGATTATAGGTGTGAGCTACCCTGCCTGGCCTACTGGGAGATTTAAAATCTTTGAGAGGGTATGGTCCCTAAGAGGAGATCTTATTTTCAAACACACATGATGTGATGAGGTAAGATGGGCCAAGTGGCTCTGATTACTTCTTACTCTGTGAGTGGTTTCTAGGAACTGCTTTAAACGTTGAACCTTGCAGAGAGTTTCAAACTTCAGGAAAATGATTTTCTAGTTTTCCTGACCTGGTTTTGTATATAATAACTCATGACTGGAAGATGTCTTATAAACCCTAAATGGGAGTGATTTGCAGCAAGATGTGGTGGAAAGAGCATAAGAGACCTTGGCAGACCCAAGTTTAAGGCCCACCTCCCTTGCTCCCTTGAGCATGAGCTTGGGCAAGTCTCTTAGACTCTCTGGGCTCCAGCTCTGTCATCTGTAAATGCAGACGGCGATTTCTCTCTTGCAGCCTTACCATGAGAATAAAGATAAGGTATATAACATAGAGCACAGGGCCTGGCACTTAGTGAGCTCTCAGCAGGTGTTGACCCACTAGCTTCCCTTCCTTTTCTTTCCCCAGGTGGATGAACCCAGAGCAAAAGGGAGAGTTTGCCATTCCTCTGTGAATATGAGAATAGCACCTTGGATTTGAACCATGGAACATTTTTTTAAAGACTTCTTTAAAGAAACTTAACATACATCAGAAAAGTGTGTTCAGTGTTCATCACAAACATACAAGTCAATAAATTGTCACCAAGTGTTCACATCCATTTAGCCAATACCATGATGAAGAAAGAACAGCAACCCACAAGGCCTTCTCGCACTACTTTCTTTCAGAGTAACACTGTCTAACTTCCAACAAGATAGATTATTTTGTCTGATTTTGAACTTGGTATAAATAGAATCTTGCAGAATCTGCTTATTTGTGTCTGCTTTGGTCAATGTTGTGGCTGGGAGTTTCATCTGTGTTGTTACAGGGAGCAACAGTTCAATGTTCTCAATCATTGAATTTTCAAGCTGGTTGAGACCATAGAACCTCTCTAATATGGCCCTTTTTTTTTTTATCAGAGAAAGGAATTGAGGGCCAGAAATGTTAGGAGCTTTGCCCAAATATATAAGACTAGTTACTAGCAGAGATGATTAGATTCTGTTTCCCAAAGTCTGGCCCTGGGCTCCCTGTAAAGTATCTCTAGTAATAGTCTATGGAGTTCAAATCCACAACTCAATTTTTAGTTTGTTGTATTAAAAAAAAGAATTTTGGAAAACCAGCCCTGGCATGAGTGAATATGAATGGATCCTACGAGTCATCTTTGGATCTGATCTTCTGGCACCTCCTCTCCACCAGACTGTCTAGATTGATCTTTGTTCTTAAGGTCTGAATGAAGTGTGTATCTTAGATCTTCAGATCAGGAATAAACAGGCAGAAATATCTACATCTAAACCTTGTACTGACAAAACATTATCCTAATTTTCAAACCTTCTCGTAGAATTCTAAAATTTTTACTACTTTTTATAGCCATGAATTGGAGCTGTCTATTTAATTTTGAATCTGAAATACACAATTTAATTTATTTTTATTTAAGCTTAAAAATTCATTCACATTACTTTACAATGTCACATACTTTCATATTTATAATACCAGGTACAGGTGAACTTCTGTGAGTTGGCCATTCAAGAGACTGTAACAAACTGGTCAACATACTGACATTGTCAATGTAATGAACTAGGTCTACTGTGCTGATATGTACATGTACTTTCCTTTCTTGTATAGCTGTTATTAGAGAGTGTCATAAGAAACCACACCTAATCAAAATATAGTAAAATCATACATATAGTATCATACAAAATAAATGCATTTATTGTTTTCTCTTGGCTTAATAATTCTTTCTGAAAAAACAGTCAATCTTAGTTGTTTCTTATTACAAACGTAAAGGGAGAAAGCACTCTTAACGCAGGCCACACCACTCAGCATACTTGGGCACGTTTCCACAATGAATGACTTCAACTGCACTATCAGATGTTTGAGATCCTCTGCTTTTGGAGTCTCTGCAATTTCTGTGTCCTCCTCACTTGCTTCTTCTACTTCATTAGCTGTTTCATGCACTTTTATGCTGGCCTATACTTTAGTCGATATTGCTTAGCAAACTGCTTCTGGGTCAGGTTCGTTACAGGTTGCCAGCTCCTCCATTGCAACAAAACCTTCAGAATCTACATCTTCGATTCTGCCACAGGAGATGGACTGTCTGAGGAGACTACATTATTTTGCTCTTGGGTTGTGATAAATCCAACTTTCTTGAAATACTTCTTTCTGTATTGTTTCTGGCTGAACTTTATTCTGAGCAGAACTGATCCAGAAGACAGTGTCTGGGGCGTAACTGGTGCAGCAGATAAAGTTGCTTCCATAGGCGACCATGGGTATGTGTTTTAGTAATGAACCCCTGCAGGAGCTGGGCTCAGTAGTGCATTTTAGTTGTTTTGATAATGCTTGGTCAAGAG